>PVKE010000487.1:0-141662 GCA_004027555.1 Craseonycteris thonglongyai | reverse complement strand
GCACCAGATGTATCGGGTTGGAGGGGGACCTGATTCTGGGAGCTGGGCACATAATGCGATGCATGGGTGATGTGATGTGGAGTTGTCCATTGGGAAACTGATTGTTACCAACCAATGTCACCCCATTAAATTTAACAATAAAATATAATATTAAAAAAAAAAAAAAATTTCACAAGTCTAGCCTTAACTTTATGATTTATTTACAAAGTGTTTTCCCATGTCATGTTGCTTTTCCACATATTCCATTTTACAGATAAGAAAACTGGGTGACAATTGGCTCTTTCCATTATACTATACTATAATTGACCTTGATGAAAGCAAAAGGTGACAGCTGGGCATTTTGGCATCAAAGGGAGAGATTATTTTAAAAGTTACAAAAGAAGACAACTTAGAAAGCAGTGCAGATATGCCCCAAGCAAGGGCATAGATATATTGCAAGCCATTCATTTCACTGTCTGTAAGAATGACTTCATGTCTTTAAGAGAGAATTGAATTCTGTTCTGCATATGCTGTTAAAGTTGGCAGGGAGGAGCTTGACTCCTTTTAGAGAAACTTAATATACAAAAGAATTGGTTCCTGAACCACTTTATCTTAACAAACGATTTCATGCAGAATCCCTCATTCCTGGTCAGGTTAAGTGAGGGCTGGGTAACTGAGAAGCTGTGGGGCTGTGAACACAGCAGGTGCTCCCTGAGGGTGGGGTGTGGGATCATGAGAATGGTTGCCTAGTAATACCTCCCTGGAATTCAAAAAGTGGTATTGACCAACTCCAGAGGAAATAAAAGCCATTCACTTTTTTACCCGCATGGCTTGGCCATAATTTTGGCTTCTGAAGTTGGCAAAACGTAAAAGAAACATCTCCCATCCCTCCTGCTACCAGCATCCTAAGGGTGGCCTGTCCCTTCATGACACAACTGCAAGTTTTAAAGTGAGAAGACCTGCTGGCCTAAGCTCTCCAACCTCTGCCCACATGCAAGCCCAGAGCCTCTGCTCTAAGCACTTGAACACACAGGTATTGGTAATGTGTGATTTCAGGACGTTTGTAACTTGTCTGAGTTAATGACGGAGGCATTAGAAACTTGGTAAATTAATCCAAGTGGATATACAATAGTCTTGTCCTCCAGTGATATTGTTAACTAGATCTATGTCTCAGCATTGGAAATATATAATTGGGAGGCTGAAAACTGATATTCCTCTTCTGTGTAAGGAAACTTTTAGAAATCTAATACCTCCTTTGAAAAGTCCAGTATGTCTAAATTAATGCAGTTTGGCTGGTTTGAAGATTGAAAATAGGTTAGCATTAAGGCCATGATTCCTTTAGTAATTACTTTTTCTGTTGATAATAACTGTTTCTTTTAGAAATGACATTAACATTCTACCAAAACACAGCAGTAATCCAAAAGTTAATGTTCTGTTCATTTATAATTATATTTAATTCATATTTATGAGTTGTTGGGAGGGAGGAGAAAGAAAGAAGTAGGTTTTAAAAATGTAACAGAAGAAACAAGGTAAAAGCAAAAATAGTCCTGATAGTCTTGAGAGATATACAGTCACTTAAAGTGGGAAAAATTAATATGAAATAGTTTTAAAAAATCAGATTTTAATAGCTATTGCTGAAAATATCTGTATTAGATTATTTCCTAGTGACACTGAGTGAATTCAGTGGATCAGTTTTGTCCATTTCTTTTTTTTTTTTTTAACTAAACAAAGTATTAGTGTATACATCCCTATGATTTTGATGTCAGTAAGTCAATTAGATTTTGGGTTGTTTTGGTTTTCTTTTAACCAGGAAAAATTCTGCATCTTTAGGCAGTCATTGAGCAAGTAGCTTTGTGTTTTCTTTGAATTGTCCACAAAGCCTGATGTATTATTAATGAATTAATTTCTTGGTGGTGGAGGCCTGTGAATAGCATTCTGTGAATGGGCAGTTGCCTAGTGGGGCCAGTTTTGGCTGCTGTCATTTAACATGTGTTGCTCTATTGTGAAGTCTTATCCAGCCGTAGGACAATGCTCATTTAATCCACCATGATGGGACCTACACACCCTGAGCCCAAGTTGGATGCCAGGGTCAGTTACCCAGCAGTTCGGCTGGGGCCCTGCTCTGCTTCACTGCCTAGTTGCTATAATCATTTTGCCTGCCGTTAATTTTCCCTAAACCAGGGAAAACGCGTCTGTGAGCCGTTCAAATGTTCTCAGAAGAGATTCCAAACTGATCGGCTGGGGTGTTGCCTCCATTCCGGAATGGAGGCAGCGTTCCAGGGAGTGTAAGTTCCTTCCTTCCTCCTGGAAATGGAAGCGTCTGGGCCCACGAGATCCCTGATGTTCTGAGGTCCAGAGTAGCAGATGGCATTATGATTTTCCAAATCCTGATGAACATTCTAACTGAACTTGTTCATTTCACAGTATGTAGTTCAGTTTTTTTCACTTCCTCTCCTGCCAGCCGGCCCAATCTCCCTCTCTTTGTTCCTCTCACATTGACTAATTTTGAACTGATGCGATCTCTCTTTTAGCCAGCTTTAAATTCTCTTCTTTCGGCTTATTGAACAGAGCCAGGTAGGGTACACTTTCACATAGAATTTTCAGCCTTTGGGTTGCAGCTGATGTAGCCTTTGAATTTATTTGTAGAAACTCTGTAAGCAAATCCTGCCACCGCCACTGCACCGTGCAACCCCTGGAAGTTCTTTCTCCCCTTCCCCGTAGCTTGCGGTGCAGGTGGCGAATGGCAGTAATTATTGTAACTAACAGCCGAGTGAACATTCAGGAGGACGTACAGTGTGGTGATACAGACTTGGGCTTTCAGGGAGTTCTCAGAGTCTGACTTGATAGTGTTATGGCTTGTTGATTTTTGAGGACATGGACCTGCCAGGTTCTTGCCCTTGAATAGTGTGGGGGTGTTGCTCAGAGGTTTCAGTGTTAACTCTTTACCTATGAAAAGAGCAATAATTCCTTTCATTTAGGAACCCGGTAAGGGTTTTTTTTCTCTCCTAGATTTTTCTCTTTCATTTTTGTTTAATAGAGTTTATGATCTACCTTTTAATCTAAGATTGCTTTTAATCAGAACTTTCATATATAGAACCTGGTGAAATGCCAGTGTGTATATTAACATTATAATTTAGGTCTTGAATCAAACATGTGTAACTGGACTTTTCCTGAGGAAAAAAAATTGACCTTACCAGTGTACAAAATTCAAACACTATATAGGGACAAGGTAAAACCACAGGTAGGAATGGCTGAATAATTACCTTTAGACCAGCCTGAGCAGGCGGCTTCCCACGAGGGTGAGCTCATTTAATGGTTCCTAAAACTCAATCTCGTGGATGTCAATGGTCATGCTTGATTATTTGCAGCAGTGTTTTATGAAAAAGCAATAGAAATGCATTGAGGCTCCAGCAAGAGAGGGCAATAACGGGTTTTACTTTTGTAAATGAAATCCCTGTGGTATGAGACAGGTATGTTTTTTTGCAGCTCTGCCTACACCATTGAAAAGGAAGATATATGTGGATGTTAGTGTGCAAGTGTGTGTGTGAGTGTGTATGTGTACTGTCCACTTAGGCACCTCTGAATAACACTGTGCTCTAAAGCTTATGACCAACAGAAGACCTAAAATAAAAAGAGAAAAATACATGTTCGTTGGCTTTAGAAAGAAAGCAATTTGGTAAATACAGTTTAAAAGATTAATGCATTTTCCAATTCTCTACCTACCTATTTTCAAAGAGTTTTATAAAACATCAAGATTTTTGCTATATGTCTAGAAAATCTCTAAGTAAATGTAAATATTTTAAATGACAAAAAATTGGTAGACTAAATGAAGGCTTAGTTTTGACATTAATGACAAAGTTTATTCCTAGTATCCCAATACTGAGAAACTTCTAAAACATATTTAGGAGAAAATGAGAAATGGGAAAAATCTTTATAATATCAAATTCCAGTTACTTAGAGACAAATTCCTTTAGACCTATTCATTTATATTTTGTGTTTTTTATAAGCCATCTGGTGGTGGTGTTCACGTGGCTAACAGCTGGTTCTTCTTTGATTTAAGGGCTTATGAGTAAGGTGGGTGTTTCAGCAGTGAAAGTCTCAAGCCTGCCCCTGGTTCCAGGTCCATCTGAGACAAGTTAAATGAGCTGCTACTGTCAGCCCGGGCCCAGTGGACAGCACTTCACACCAAAATGCCCACACATGTAATTTGTCACATCTGGCAACCCAGACCATGGGGTGACCCAGTGTGGAAATTGAATCATCTTTCACTTTTTCTGCTCAGGGCTTGATGTGGAGTGGGATGAGTAACGGGGTGGGTGGCGCTTTCTGGTCTCCTGCTGAGTAGAGTCAGAAGCTTTCTTTTTTGATGATGTCCATGTGCAAGCCATCCTAAATTCAAAGCCTCCTCCCCACCCCACTGATTAGGATAGCTCTGTCTGTATTATGAAATCAAACATACATGTAATGTCAGAATATTGATTGTTCTCTCACAGAGTGGCTGTGTTTTTAAGTAAGTGTTTTTAATAAGCTTTGACTCCGTTTTTACAAATCTGATGTGTAATTATGGTTTACTTACATCTTAAACTGGCTGTCTCATTCTCTGACTCGCCCAGAGTACCTGTCCATCTATTTCCCACTTTTCTCTCTCTCATAAGATGTGACTACCTTTTTTTCCCCCTGGGTTCAGTCTGTTATAGCAGAAACATACTGATATGAACATTGAGGACCTGCAAAATATCCAAATTGAGCTAATTTCCCAGGATCTACCTTTGGGTTACACTTTGGACAGGTAGATTTTTGGTTTGTAGATAAGCCTCTCTGGATATCTTTAACGGTGAGGGTCCAGTGTTTTGGATTTTGTCTTTTTTTTTTTTTCAGTCAAACTAGGTTTCTTCCCCAATGGAGAGCAGATATATCCTGTGGATTCTGCCAGTTGTCCCACAAAGACAGTATTTTAAGCCAGGAATAGTGGAGGATCAAAAACCAATTTGGGGTCTGACAAAGCAAAATGCTTTTCTGCCTGACCGGAAGCCACTGGAATCCCAAATGAGCTTTGATCCTCACTTTGTGAATACAAGTGGAGTGATCAAGGAGAGCTGTGTCAATTCATATGAACCTCAGTGTGTAAGACCAGAAATTGTTGGGCCAGGACAAAGGAATATGAGGCTCAAATTAAAATATTTATTTTAAAATGTTAGAATGTAACTCAGACTAGTTAGACTTCAGGTGATTCTGTGATGGTAACCCACCTATTGGCTTGATACCTTGACACCATGATGTCTAGAAACAGACTATTAGAAAAAGTCAGGGGAAGCCGGGATGGCTCAGTGGGTTAAGCGCTCACTTTGCAGCGCTGGGGACTGAGGATCGAATCCCGGCTTCGGCCCGTGCGGAACCATATGCTGAACTGGAAGCTCCCCCAATTCAGTTCTGTCTCTGTCTCTGTCTCTGTCTCTGTCTCTCTCTCTCTCTCTCTCTCTCACTCTGTCAAAAATAAAGAAAAAGTTAGAAGGTGTGTCATATTTTGTTTAACTTGCCAGGCTGATTTAATCTAACCAACATAACTGACCTGAGAGTTCACCGGTAAAGCCAACACCTTGAGAATTTTCAGAAGTTGCCCTTCCATCTTCCTTAGGTTTTACTGCCAATAAGTATAAAATCTTCATTTAAAGGAATGTCTATTTTGCACAAATGATCAAGGTCCTTACATTCCCAGGAGTGAGGGAGGAAAAAAGTAGAACAAACAAGGTATCTCACAGCCCTCTAGGTGCTTGGACCTTATTCCCTATCCCTCTCTCCTCTGCACTCAAGTACCAGCCGAACTGCATGGAACCCCCCCAGTGCTCCCCAGTACAGCCTGAGTGCCCAGCCTTGGCGCTCCTACTTGGCCATTTTCTCTGTCTTGCAGGGATATTTATTAGGGGTACATGTTTCATCCCCCTGAACAGTACACACATGCTCAGTGCCTTTGACGTGGTAGATGGTCAAGAAAGTTGTTGAATGAATAAGCAATGAATAATTGTATCCATTTTTACAGTATTGTCATCTTCAATTATGAATTAAAGGCAAAAAAATTAAATCTTGAGGTATATGATTTTAAACAAAGATCCCTTAACTTTTTTCCGGCTGTATAGTTATGCCACGCTTCTTCCTGATACAAAGCAGAGGTTGGTCCTCAAGAATCTGGACCTCATTAGAATTTTTAAAACTAGGTCCTAGGGGAAGCCGGGATGGCTGAGTGGGTTAAGCGCTCACTTTGCAGCGCCGAGGACCGGGGATCAAATCCCGGCCCCAGCCCGTGCGGAACCATGTGCTGAACTGGGAGCTCCCCCAGTTCAGTTCTCTCTCTGTCTCTGTATCTCTCTCTCTCTCTCTGTCTAAATAAATAAATAAATATATAAATATTAAAAAAAAGAATGATTTAAAAAAAAACTAGCTCCTTGCCTTTTTCTTAAACTTCCTTTTTTGACATTTCAAATTCACATGTAGTTGTAAGAAATAATACAGAGAAACCCTGTGTACCCTTCGCCCAGTTTCCCCAAAGGTAGCAACTCGTAAGTATAGTATACTATCACAACCAGGAAATTGACATTAATACAGTCCACTGAATCTATACAGATTCTACGTGTGTCTGTGTGTGTGTGTGTGTGTGTGTGTGTGTGAACATTAATGACATGGATTTTGTCAAAGCCCAGAAACATAGTTTCAAAAAAAAATTATGCCTTTAAAATAATGATCTCCATTTTAAGTAAGTCGTTTCAAAAGGGTGTTTCTCATTTATGTTTTCTGTGTTTGGAATGTCCAGTGTGCCTGTCCGCTCTGCTCTCAGGGTCACAGGTGTGCTTGATTGGCACACTTACTCTGCAAGGGAACTAGCAGCAGCTGTGGTTGGAATTGGACCTCCTCCTCCCTCCTCCCCTCCCTCATCCTTTGAGTGTGCAGATATACACACACACACTCAGATTTTCTGCTGCTTGCCTTTTTTATGCCTGAGTACCTTGCTGACAAGTGCTAATAACAAAATACCCAGAGAGAGTCCAGTTGAAGTTAGCATACATTAAACATTCTGAACTTGTCCTTTTGCTCAGAGATTGTGCATAATTAATAATTAAACAGTTTCAGTTGTAATGGGTTGACCTTCCTGAACTGTTCATTATTCACAAGGCAAAGGCATCACTCAAACTTTTTCCCATTGTCCTTTGCTGTTCTCCAGCGTGCTGCCTGCTTTCATTCCAGTGGTTTAGCAAAAGGGGCTGACCAGGTCAGTACTGAAACCTCTGAGACGAGAGTGTCCTCCTTGCTGGCCAGAGTCGCTTACTGAAGTGGTTTACGGAGCTGATTTTGTGGAACAGTTGCCTGCTCCATAACAAGCTCCAGCTCACGTCCCTTTAGCAGGACTCCAAAGTTGATTTGGAACTAGAGTCTCGGGTTAAGGCTTTTGGTTAAGGCTGTGTCCACTCCTTCGTTCCATACCTCCATGCATAGAAGCTCAACAGAGGAGCATCTCAAATAAAGTCCTTAAGGTGAAGCATGGCACCCCGGGTCTTAAAGAGAGTAACTTGTATTAACAGTTTAGAATTAGTTTCAGCCAGTCCTGAGACTTTCTTGTGTAACCACTTCTCCAGTTTGTGTTTTTATTTTGAAATGTATTTCTTCATCTGGTCTGAACTCATTAGTTCAGAGAGAACAGTTTTGGTAAGTGATAGCAACTACCTTACTAGGTCCTCTGAGCCTCATGGCATGGTCCTCGGTGTCCCCCTCACCCCGTGGTGACTGGGTGCTCTCCCTCCCTGGGAGCATCTGTGAAACCGGTGCAGCTTTCCTATGAGCCTCCCTCCCTCCTTCAAACATCATTTGCATTACATCACGAAATAGGTTCTTGGAGGTGTTTTACATCCTTCTCTAATTGAACTTCTGTGAATTTTACTTGCTTCAAAGTAAGAAATCAAACCCTCCAGTGTGCTGCCCACTGTCAGGTGTGCTCACTTGATTTCCTCTGGAGGGTCCACAGCCTGCAAGCTTCGGGCAGGCGGGTCAGAGACTCAGAGGAACTTCTTTACCCCGAGTTTGTGTGTGACTGTAACCACATCTCCATGACTCAGTCTTCTGTATCTCAGAAAATTCTCCTTGGAGGTATGCAAGAGACATGGACTTTAAAATGAGAAGAAGTATGTGGCATTATGCATGTGAGATTATGATTTTCCCCAGCATCTTTGATGAGTGAGTTGTTCCAGGCACCACTGAGATGAGAATCCACTCTCTGTCGTTCTGCAAAGTCGACTTGGGCTGGCGTTTTCACAAGTGAAATAAATTATTCATGGGTACCACCCAGTGTTCCTTAGTTTTATGTTATGAGGAACTTAACAGGCTACAATATCAGGTCTTAAATAAAATTAACTATCCATGCAAAGATGTCACATTTCTCATTTTGTTTCTCATCCATGTTAAAATGACATCTTCATCAAGTTGCCTAGTCTATAATTCATTAATTTACTCATAGTATCATACTTTGAAATGAGGCCCACATTAGCATCATGTTTTTTACCAGGATCTTTGTAGAAAATCCAGAATTTTAACCGTCTTGGTAAATATTCAACCACATTAAGATGATAAATAGGCTTTTATTTTTCTAAACATTGCATTTTAAAGTAACTGCTACTCAGACACTTTCCACTACTACAGCCTCCAAAAAAAAATGTCAGAAACGAATGACTTAGAGAACTATCTGATAAGAGTCCATAAGTTTTGTACCTCAGACTTTGAACTATCTTATACTAATAGTTTTTGAGACAGTAAAATGTCATCTCTTAAACTGAGCCCTGTAGAGTCTTACAGGCTTGGTGATATATATGGCTTTCCTAAAACAGGCTGGGCTGAAATTGATATCATGTTTTATTTTTGCTCTTCAAACCTATGGGACTTCTGTGACCATTTTCTAGTACCCTTATCGAGGACTTGTCATGTTGTTGTGTGCCTTGTTTCTTTTGAGCAGACGATTTCATTAGTCCCACCCCTTTTTTCATGCCCTCTCTCTGTAATGCCTGCATATAATCCTTTGAACTTGGCAAGATTTTATTTCACTCCTATTTTCCTTTGTTTTCCTTTCCTCTTGGAAGCCTTTCTGTACTGATGAGAATTTTAAGTTTAATATGACTAATCTTCCCCTCCTCTGGATAAATAAATTCAAAGGGGACAGCTAGGCAAAAACTAAGGAACATTTTGTTCATGTGTCTTTTAGCCTCTTTGGAATTTGGGGGGGGGGGGTGTGCAGGTGAAGGGGCTGCTTTGACCCCCTCAGTTTCTTTTGATTCAATTGTATTTTCTAGCAATTTCCAATTGTTTGAATTGGAAACAAAGCCTTAATAAGAGTTCTAGTTAATTTTCTGTCTTGTAATTACCGATCTCATTTTTCTGATAATTGGCCACAGCAATTATATGTATATTTACTAATCACATAGGGGGCTGTGCGATTGTATCTATCTGCCACCATTGATAATGACACGCATATTGCAGAGGTGCTTTTATCATCTTCTTTTTTCCACTACATCAAAGCCATTTCCTCTCGTTCTCAATAATGAATACATGCATGCATTTGACACAGTTGTGTGCTAGAGAAATTGTTTGGCTCCCACCAAATGCTGCATGCTCTGAGTTTCTTGCCTGCAGCGCTGGAAGGTTGTATGTAATGATATATTGCTCATCCAAATGGCCAAAGCACTCCAAAGCACAGTGAGATTAAAATAAGTCATTCCTTTGTTAATTTAAATAGGTGCATGTATCATACTTTGCGGGGCACTTTGTGTAGGGATGTCAGGGAGGAAAAAAGCTGCCGAAAGGTATTTTTAATAGCAAATGAGAATAGATGAGAATGGAGTCATTTGCAGCTGCCTACTTTATGTGGCTCTCTTGTTCCAACTGTAGGTCTAATGAGATGACTGTTAAAGTACTCTGCAGTGTAATTTCATTACATCCTGAGCCGTTACACTATAAACACAGTGGCACTCTATCATTCTTGGAAAAACTCCTAAATTCTTAAAGCCTTCCTTTGCAAATCGTAATGGGGCTTACCCCCTGTGTTAGGCAGTGTTGTCACAGTGGTTGTCACGTTTGTTGCTGTGTAGCTTTCTGCTCTTTAGAGTGCCTCCCACCTCCACCCCAGTTCTGTTTGGTAGTCTGGTGGGAGTTTGTCATTGTGTCCTTAATTCACTGGCATTTTCATATGACGAGTTTGCCTAGACTGGCAAATAGGCTGAAATCCTTTTTCAGGAAACAGCTTTCTGTCTAAACGCCTTTCTATTAAGTTAAAAAAATAAAAAATAAAATCTGGCCCAAATGATTCAGTTAGGGGCAAACATTTAAGAGCAATTGAATATACAAATGAATGTAAATAAAAAGGAAAGTGTAAATAAACAGGAAATCCAGTAAAAGAACAAAGGTCAACACGAGAATAATTTTCACAGCTCTTTGTTAATTACAAGACCATTTGTGTGTTACTTAAATAATCATTAATTTCTCATTTACTCTTCCGTACCTGCTTTCCTACCCTGTGGCCATCATTGTCCTTTTTTCACCTCCTCTCCTTCTTTGCTCTCAGGTTCCTCACTGTTGTAGAATGTGTTGGGGCTTTGAATTTGGTGTTTTATAGAAAAGTGGCAAAAAGGTGTAGGCAGTGTTTTTAATTGAACGATACCTTATTTTCCTTTCCACGTGGTGATGAGTCTTTGTTGTATATTCATCTTTAAACTGTTACTTTAGTGGGGGAAGAAGGGTATAAAGAAAGAAAAGGAATTGTGACTTTTGGTGACTTGTTTTTTCTTCATTCCAGGATTCGCCTGTCCTTCCGGTTGGAGAGTTCTCCGAGCCATTTGTACATTTCATCACTCAGTGGTGAGCCTGTTTGCAAACCTGCCATGCCCTCAATGTAAATGATACATGTCATTAACTCGGAGGCTCCGTGAGACCTTATGGCTCTCCCTGCTTCCTTTTGGAGACGGGAGGGACTTCGCGGCCTTGGGCAGATGGGTCAGCAAAGCTGAAGAAATTGTTTAAATTATGTAAACGTTATTTACACAAAGGGTTCTAAATGTACTTTAGAGGCTTTTCCCTGTTTTAATAAACTGCTGAGAATCGGGCTACTTCTTTGAGCACAGATACTATTGCTATCCCATTTTTTAAAAGAAACACACAATTTTATAGCCCCTATTGAACAGACATATGAAGCTTATTTTTATTAATGTAACCTCAAGTTACCCATAAAACTGTCCGTCACTTAGTGGAAGCAGCATAGTTTATTAATTCATTGGATTTTCAGTAAATAATCTTTGGTTATATTTTAAATGCAATACTGGTGTCTTATTGCAGTGAATTTTGATGTTTGAAAGATTGTGAAAAAAGATGGTTCCATTAGGCCCACTTTAACCAATAAAGAACTGAGAGGCTCAAAGGGGCCCTCAGAGCCCCTCGTCATTTTATACCTGAGGAAACAGGCATTATTCTGCTGCCAAGGGTTCTTTTCCAGCGTTCTGCCTTTTCCCTCCCAGTGGAATGAGGTTTTCTTTTATTAGCCCTTTCACATCACCCTCCACTTCCCTGTCCTTTCAGCAGCACTATGTGGCCCTGGAAGGCCCAGTTGTGCTGCCCGCTTGTGTCCTCTCCCTCAGCCCAGCATGAAGAGAGAGCAGGAAATTGGGATCACAAGAATGACCCACCCAAAGCAGAGGCAGAACCAGTTAGAAACCATCATATACATGCTGTGTCTCCGTCATAACTGTCTGCGCTTCTCTTTCCCTCCTTCACCAAATTCCTCATTTCACCGCCATTCAGAGCTGTGTCCACGGCAGGGACAAGGGGCACAAATCTTTCGTTCCCGTGCTGCCAAGAAATGGTGCTATCAGGATCCCTTGCTAAATCGAAGTGGTTTGTACACTGTTCCCGTCCCCCCCCCCCCCCCCCATGATCCATCTGATGATTACACTAAAGTGAAGCCAAGAAATATTCCTTAATATAAATGTCAAGCTTTATCACCTTTTTGAGTAAGTGTAATATGTTACCTCTTAATAAAAATGTCTCATACAGTTTATATTCTATAGAAAAATACATAGAGATTTTTTTCTGCCAACTTTTAAAATGTTATTAACACTGTTTCTATTTATTTAAAATACATAATATTTTGTAGCTTTTAAAAGCTGTTTTCACTCTGCAAACATTTTATTTCCAAATCATTCCATGTTGGAAAAAAGCATACATATTGGTTAAACCCTGAAATCCTGAGCTCATTAATAATAGTAGAGCCCTTATTCAGAAATATGTATTGATCTTTATTAATTTCCTTTACGTGGAATTCCTAGAAACACGCAGAAGCACATCATGGAAATGCCTCATTTTGAAATGCAGAAATTGATGCACAAACTGTGCAGTTCCTAAGCTGCCTGGAGCATCTGGGTTGGGCATCCCTGGCTCCTGATATGTTGGATTTCTGACGGGACCACCATACTGATCTCCCTGCTCTCAATGTGTGGTCTGAAACCAACTAGGAGGTGGGGCCAGTTCTGGGCAGACAGGGAGAAAAGCAGATAAGGTTTTGTCTTCCTCCGGTCCAAAAAATTAATCAGTGGTTCTATAAAAGTTTTATGGAGGGAGGGAGGGATAACCTGTGTTGAAATTTCCACAGATGTCAAGCCAAAACAGAAATGATAGTGGATAATGGCCTTGTTTTCCCAAGAGACACAGCTACTTTGGAATGTCAGATTAGGATTGTTACCAACTCCACTGGGCGAGACAGCTTGAATTACTTGCTAATGGATGTAGTATTTGAGAGGTGCATATGGTTATTTTTAGGGAAGGCAAATGTCCTTGATGTCATTAATGGTTCATAACTACGATTCTTGTTTACCAAATGTCATTAAATCTTTCTACTTAAAAAAGAAAAATACTATCAGCAAATCAGAGATTGTATGAAGGGTTTTCTTCTTGCTGGTTAGTGGTTGCCTTATATAAAAAAAAACCATCTGTGTGATTTTTCAAGGACTAATAGAAGCAGCAGTCTTTCTTCATGACTTCGTTCTACAGGCACTCTGAGTTTTGTACAAATACAGTCACTTCAGTTTCATGTGTGGGAGCTTCATCACATAGCCAAGTACATGCTACTCCTACTAACTATACCTATTGCATAGAAGACAGATAATTTGCATGAGGAATGTGATTCGTTAAGTACCTTAAGCAAACTTAACTTTCGCAGAGCTGTTTAATGAATTATCAACTTGTAGCCAAAATAAATGAAAAGTTGAGATAATGTAATAATAATCCATTTATAATTTTGTAACATTAGATTCCTGACCTGCTTTATATATGTGTTGTGATTTGGAGCAATAATGAAAGAATGTTCTCTCATTTGACCTGATAGTTATGTTTCTTTTCTTACTGTCTTATTCCAATTACCAAAAAAAGAAGTTTGTTGTTCCCTAAATCTAAGTTTGAAATAAATTGACAACTGCATCAGGAAAAGAATATTGCTGCTTTTTTTCACATTAGTTTCAAAAGTAGAATTAGGATAAATTTAAATTTATTCTTTATATTTCAAGAGTAACACACACACACACACACACAAATACTTTGTGTTTCTGATTCATGAGACTCCCCCAAAATCTAATTAATTAAAATCTAAAATAAAGGGAAGGGAATCTTGGTCTTACAGAAGTAATGCCCCTTTTTTATGAGCTGGTAATCTATACCAAATCTTTCATTGCAATTCTTCATGTAACAAACAAGCATTTTGATAGTTCAGCTTCACTGCTGTCACTCACTGTTCCCTTGTCAGTCGATGGACCATTTTACTTTAGGGAACCCGGAACACAAAGGTTACTCAGGTTACTAAGATAGCACGTTCGTTTATACTATACTACTTAAAAAGGGACGTTACATCTGCCAGATCCTGTATAAGTTAATACAAGCATAGTCAAGAGATATTGCATGTTTGGTTCCAGACCACTCTAATAAAGCAAATACTGCAATGTAACAAGTTGTAAGCTTTTTGCTGGTGGGTAGGAGGATGTCTCACCTTCAGTTTGTAAAACACTCAACATCTGGGAAGACAATAAAGCAAAGCACAACAAAACAAGTTGTACCTGTACTTTGGCCAAGAATTGAACATGATGAATTTTGAAAACATTCCAATTCCAGGGGAAATAAATTATAGCAGAAATTTACAAGTAATATAGATAATATGCTTTTTTATTTTCTCTTACAGCATGCGAAAACAGCCAAAAGAAAGGCCAGCACCTGAGGAATTGATGGTAAGTACATTTTTTTAGTTACGTACATTAGTCATTTTCCAGTTATATGTCTATGCTTAACATTCTGATCAAAGGACCAGGATGGAATTTAAAACATCCACTTGCTCTAGAGAGGCAACAGTATTTACTTAATTAGGAAAGGTGTTTTTGAAGCTCATATCCTCAGATAGTAGTTTTTACTTTTTAAAGACCCACTACCATTTTGAAACTTAATGCAGAATTCTTCTCCTTTGCCTCTCACTCAAGGGTCACAAATTAATCTAGGCTGCTTCTCACCCTCAGTTGCTATTTAGCTTCTCAGAACTCAAAGGATTGGTAACAGAGAAGACAGTCAGCATGTTAAGTTTTTAGTGTGATCTTAAGGAAATTCTGAATGTGTCATGGGTCCTCTTGGATTCATGGAGAATAAAATTAGATTGGCTGCAAAAGATCAAGATAATGTGAATCTTTGGTCTTTACTCAGAAAGAGAAAATGACAAGGCTGCTGGTGCTGTGTTCTCAGCTCCAAGGCCTCTTTCTTTGATTGCAAATGACAGTTTTTAGTCAAGCAGGGAGAAAAACAGAGACGCTCCCTAACAATTCCCAAATGGTCATTTATTTAGTGCAGATTGTTGATTTGACAATGCTCAAGCTGTTAGAATAACATTAGAACCCAGCATTAGTAAATAATAATTATAATCTACTCTTTCTAATGTTTTGCGTACCATTCCCGATCTTTAGAATATTGTACTCAGAACAAATTCCAACCAATTTTCTTCCACCACTTTAAACAGTAAACATTTTACAGATGCTGGTTCAGAGCTTTTCATCCTTTGTGTTTCATCCAAATAAACACTCTAAGCACCCCCAACTCCTGAAGTATACAGGTTTCATCCCCCAAATAAAATAGTAGTCCATGTCGCTTTTGCATCATGAGGGCTTTCCAGAAAGGTAGGTTATTTTCATTCCTGTTACCCCTGGAGCAAAATCTCGGTTTTCAAGCTAGTTTCAAGTTAAAGAAAGTTCATCCCTGTACCTTGTGCTATGCGGGTTTCATGTCTAGTATAAACTGGTCTTGCGGAGAGTCTCTTTGATAATTGAGAAATTCTTAGTCACATTGAGAAAACTTGGAACAGGTTCTAGAGATGGAGCCGCATTTACTTTGTACGTTATGCTATGGCTGAATATGTCAGCTACTAAAACAAAGGAGTAGGGTTTTATAAAACATATTTGTAAATGCCATGTTTCAGTACTGCAATGAGTTGGCCACTTACAAATAAAACATCTGCAGATGGTATATACATTCATAAAAGCTTATGGACATATGTGTTGGTTAGGAACAGCACTGCCGGGTGGCAAATCATAAAGACAAGGTAGAGGTGAGTACTTTGAGTGCCTTGGAAGTGTGTGTGTGTGTGTGTGTGTGTGTGTGTGTGTGTGTGTGTGTGTGTAAAGAGAGAGATAAGGAATACATATTTTGATATATCTCTTTATAACTGTGTGTGCTATCCCACATTTTGTTTGTTTGTTTTTTATTTTATATTTTGTTAAATTTAATGGGGTGACATTGATTGGTAACAATTATATCCCCCAGGTTTTTTTTAAGATTTATTTTTATTGTTTTGACAGAGAGAGAGATGCAGAGACAGAGAGAAGGGGGAGGGCCCCAAACAGTCTCCATAGTTGTACATCATTGGTTTTTCCACATAGTTTCACTCCACAGGTGGGTGCGTGGCTGCACAGGGCAGGAGTCTTACCTCGGTGAGAACTGAACTGGAGGTACTCCCCAGTTCAGCATATGGGTCCACATGGGCTGGGGCCAGGATTCGATCCTCAGTCCCTAGGGCTGCAAAATGAGAGCTTAACCCACTGAGCCATCCCGGCTTCCCTATCCCACGTTTTTAACTAATAAATGTCAGTAAATCAATAAAGCACAATGAAAAATTTAGTCACAGGAAGTACCATCCTATATTTAATTTAACATTATTTCTAGTACTGCTCACTGTTTGCTTTAAATGAATAGATTCCCTCAAGTATGACAATAGTGAGGATCCCCCTGGCTTAGCAAGGGCTCCGTGAGGAAGCAAGAGGCTCCTGGGATCACAGGGGTGGCGCCCTGCCTGTTTTTGGCCAAAATATTGGGCCCAGAAGGAGGTGGGAAAGAAAGTAGATTGTCCCTATCTTGAGGCACCTGAGTCACATCCTAGGGACCCAGTCTTAAGGAACCAGTCCCTATTTTTTCTAGGCTATTAATGGCTTTAATTTTTCCTTTTCCCTTTCTGCTTACAACCTATTTGGTGGTGCTCCCATGTGAAAGCTGAGAGCAGTCTCTGGAATGCATGAACTGGAAGGCCCATTTGTCACCATGGGTGAGGGCCTGCCTTTCACAAAAAGAGCAGTTTATCTCCCAAGCAAGCTAACTCCAGCCAGCAGGATACCAACATGGGCCACACAGCCTGGGCCACATCAGCTGTGAGGCCAGCAGGATTGTTAAGGTTTCCTTGTGGGCCTGGATTTTCCAAATCAAAGGAAGAAAGTCAGAGGTGGGTTGTGTGGATATACTGAGATTTACCGCTTCAGCATCAGGGAGCTCTTAAATGAACTCCAGTGTGGCCCTGACCACCAGTGAACACAGCAAGTCCCAGCCTAAGTAAATGGACTGCAAGGAGGGGTGGGCCACACACACAGTGGCACTCTGGTGGTTTTTGTCTTTTTATTTGTTGGGGTCACCTTATATTCAAAATATCCCAGTCTTGACAATGAAATGTACATCTCAAGTTTAGACTCTTGAGGCCATTAAAATCCCAGTGTTAGAACTCAGTTGTTTAGCTGTTTAATTCTGTCTATATTGTGTGGTTCCTAAAAATGGTTACCAGTTTTTATGTTCTAAGTGGAAGTATTTTAAAGCTGGACCAAGAAATTCCCTCAACGTTCACATTTTGGGGAGGCCAAGGTCCACTTTTCTTGCAGTAGCCAATTAAGCTATGTGAAGAATTCACTCAAAAGTTTCGTCATCATCCACATCATCTTGAGAGATCTCAGAACCTGGAAAACAATTGAATTTGGCAGATATTTGTAGACCATTACATGCAAAGTCCTGTGCAGACTTAGCAGAAGATACCAAGAGTAACCTATTGCACACAGTCTTGCAAGTATACCAATAACTATAATAAAGTAACTGCTATGAAAGAACAGCAAAGTGTTGTGGGAATCCACCTGGGGAGATGGGGAAAAGCTACACGGAGAAAGTAGCATTTGAAAAGGTCCTTTGGAGGTTGTCTTGAATTTTAATAGAGAATTTTCAAGGGGCCGTAGCAGGCAAAGGAAACAGGCTGGCAATGCATGAGTGTGTAGAGGCCCCAGCCTTTCCAGAGCAACTTGAAATCTCTGGTGCTGCAGAATCCCTTCAGCATTGGGCTCATGGAGTCCCATTCCCCAAAGGTGGATTCAAACGGAGCATATTCACCTCCAGCTAGGCAGCTTGTTCAGAAACTCAACTTCTTGTAGAAGGAACTCTGGTGTCTAGGCCTGATTACTTGGACCTGACACAGAAGTAGCACACACACATCCACACATACCTGCTCCTTTTTTTTTTTTTTTTTTTTTTGAGTGGACTCTCATTCAAGTACCGTATAGGGAAGTCCTTCCTCCTTGAGGAGATCTGACCTTTCTTCATGTCTGTAAGAGCTAGTGCACAAATCAGGAGTCAGTCTTAAACCCAGCAAAAGAAAACCAGCCATGCAGTCAGTGGAGAACGTGCAGCATGCAAACACAACCAGCCAGGAACCCCCACACACCCTCTTTCTGCTCCTGTGATCATGATTCCATTATGAAAAAAAGTGGATGCTTTAAATCACCCTGCTGTATGTGACAGGAGAGACCTGTGTCAGCTCTGCCTCAGCTCTGTGACCTGGGTCCCACAAACTTAGAATAACGTTTCCAGGCTATAGAAACTCTATGGAGGTGGCAGACAGAATGTTCAGCAGACCTCAGACAACCAAGCAGGGACATCACAGCTCATGTGAAGGAAAAACAAACAAGCAGCCAGTCAGAAATGTTTGGTGAGACTGTAACAAGAGAGAGGAGGGGAAGCTAGGATGGCTCAGCAGGTTTAGCGCTCACTTTGCAGCCCCAGAGCCCAAGGATCTAATCCCGGCCCCCGCCCATGCGGACCCACATGCTGAACTGGGGAGTGCCCCCAGTTCAGTTCTTGCCGGGACCTATATGGGAGGCTCCCAGCCCAGTTCCTGCCCTGCGCAGCCCTGTGCCTGCCTGTGGAGTGAAACTATATGGAAAACTAATGCTTTCAACTATGGAAACTGCTCTGGGCCCTCCCCCTTCTCTCTGTCTATCTGTCAAAAAAACAACAAAATAAGTCTTAAAAAAAAACAGAGAGAGGAGGGGGATAGTGCAAAGGTGACAGGGAAATTTCCCCAAAATGTCAATAAGCAGATTGAAGGAAGCAAAAAATAAAAACTATACCCCTAAACTCAGCGACAGAGACCACCTGAGGTGGGAACATGGAGATGGAGAGGTTCCAGTCTGGTTTACTGTTCAAATTATATGTTTAAAGATTTTTAAATAAAAGGCTTATAGTGAGAAACATTGTATAGACAGTTTGCTTATGTAAACCACAGAGAATTGCTTCTGCAGAATTAATCTTCCTTTAGGGTTCTTTGTAGCTAAGGTCAGGCTGTGTCTTAGCAAAGAAAACCTCCACCACTCCCTGCCCATAGCACCTCCACTTCCGTGTCTTCATCTGCAATGGAGGGGCTGGACTAGATCAGCAGTCCTTGACCTAGGGCCCCTGACTTCAGGAACTCTGTTGGAACCCCTGAAATTACATTCCAAATCATTGGTGCGTGTAGGGATTTGCTTTGCTTTTCCTTTTTTATTCTTTTTTCTTTTTCTTTCCAAGAGAGGGATCCATGGCTGTCATCAGTTTTTCAAAGGGGACCATGACCCTGAATGATTGTCAAGCTCCCTCACTACCTTCCCATTCTGTTAGTTAGAGCTGTGAGGCCAGGACCAGACCAGCAGCTCCGGAGGCAGCCTTGGGAGGGACGCATTCTCTCAGAGGGCGCTTGCCTGGTGTGGGGGAGGGCAGGGCAAGGCTCCTGGGGGACCCCGCAGGGCTTCCTGCCAGCTGTCAGGCAGCCCTTTAACCTCCCAGCCTATCCTGACTGTGGGCCTGGACTCCAGCAGGGAGGGTGTGGGCCGCGGACATCTCTGCAGCTGGAATTTGGGTTCAAAATGCTGTCAGTCCTTCTATGCATTTAGAGTATTTCCAGAAGCTTTCCATGTCTAAGCTCTATTTAATGGAATCTATGCATAGCAAGTAATCAGGTCAGAAGCAGCAGCACCCGGTTTGAGATCAATCGCTGGCTAATACTTTATCTAGGCCACTTTATTATCTCATGCTGATCCGATTCCCATTCTCCTCCGCCTTCGGAGCATGCACTTCGGCTGTGGTAAAAGTACGTATCACATACATATTAAAAACATATACCCATTCTATCTGTATGTAAATGCGTGAGGCACAGCTGGATATTGCAGAGGAGTTTGATTTACTAATAGTTATTATCTGTTCTAGCTGTTCAGTGGCAGAGAATTTCAGAGAAACAAGCTGGCGCAGAAATTGTCTTCATGCTATTACTAGACTGCTTTAGTAATTGTTTAAAAACATGGGTTTTCTCCTTAGGTTCTAATAATGCCTGTTATTTTGTGCATTTCCTTGTACATTCCAAAGCAGGGCGTCCTCATTTAGCATTTCCTCAAGTTTGGATTTCCGTTCAGGCTCCTAAGAAGAAAACACAGAGTGCGGTTTGCAATTGAAATTTGACATTTTGCTCAGAAAGGAAGTAAATAGTGGGCTGGAAACGGGAAGCAAGTGTGGGTCTTGGCAGGGCCTGGGGGTGTTGGGGGAGGTGTCAGTTATAATCAAAATAGCGCTTTTAAAATATTTTTCTTCTAAATCCCAGCAGCTGCAAACTGGAAGGCGGCTCATTTCTCAGAAAAGACTTTATGTATACGAGGTGGTGTTGTTTGGGCGCTGATAAACACCAAACTGCTCCAGAAAAATCTGTTTAAACATTTAATTACTTGCGAAGAGATGTTAACTTGTTAAACTCCTCTAAATTAAATTGTCACTGGTGGCTTTTCTGCTTATCCAAACCTGATTGTAGTTGCGTTTTCAGATAGTTTGATTGTTCTCTCAGTTATGTGATAAACTGAGCGTCTGCATGGTCCCTTTTAAAAACTAGAGAAATCAGCCACGTAAAATTTTTGTTATTCGCTCAAATTCCAGTGTGACTTTTGGGTTTACACCAAATGGCTTTGTTCACCATTATTAGACCCAAACCTTTTAGCCACTATGAAAGACAAAAATACATCAGACAATTTAGGAAATTATTTTATTCAGGCTATTGCAATAGGGAGAATGTTTATTAATGAAGAACATCTCAAAGAAAAGGGAGGGAGCAAGCTTATGGAGGCAGGTAAACAAGGAAGTCATTACCCTGTCTTACAGAAGTCCTGGGAAGGAAGGAAAAGGGCTTTATTTCCCTGAGAGCGGTGGTTGGTCCTTTATGGTTAAACAAAAAAGTGGGACGGTCTCTTACCTATCACTGCTTTCTGGGAGCACAGAGCTCAGATAAAGTTCAACATTATCACTACATTCTGCTAAGTGGAGCAAAGCTGAGTTTTGGTTTATTTTAATCCAGGGCCTGCCTGTGTCCTCAGCAGGACAGGCACGTTTCTGCAGCCCCCTCGCGTGGTGTTCATGGGCCCCTATGCTTGCAATATAAGCTTTTAAAGGTACTAATGATGGTTTAATAAGCAATTTTGAATTTGGTTGTAAATTAGTTGACTACATTTCACTATTGCCCATGTCATATGGAGCATGTTTTAAAGTACACCATTAGGGCCAGACTCATATGTGTGTCTACAGTCGCCCACTCTTAAAGACATCATTTTTGCTTATTCATTTGGAGGTGCAGATCAGCTCATTAGCTAAGACACCCAGAAACTGCAAGGAGAAATGCTGGACTGGGATTGTAACTTCAAATATTTCCTTCAAGCACAAGTCATCTCAAAAATCTGGGGGCTCAACATAGGGCTGAGGTGACAACCATGTAATGATTTTTGTTGTTGTTATTTTAAAGTTCTGAAGGCCATTCAAATCATTTGTTTTATTTGCTTATAAATAGGGCTCTACTAGTAAGAAGTTGATTTTAGCCTTTTAATTGCACATAATTAAAACGGCAGAATCACTGTCTGGATACTTGAGATCTCACTAAATCAGACAGCTTTAATTTGAATTTTTGATGCTACATCAGCACTTCACCAAGAACAGAGAGATAACAACCCCAGAAAACAGGCTTTGTTTTTCCACAGACGTGACTACTTAATCTTTTCACAAGATTTTAGCAGATGAATATGTGTGTCTATATACATGCACGTAGCAAGAGACATACAGATAGATAAAATCTGTCATTCCTTGATCACAGTGATCTGACAGTTTTAATTTCCCAGTTAAAGGTAACTTTTTTCCTCCATCAGTCGAGTCAGATCTCTTAATACGGTGATGATTTGCCTGTGTAAGATTGCATTGTTGGTTTTTTTTAACTCCTGCCTGCAGTACTTCTTTCTTATCTTACTGGGCTGACTTATTTTCATGGCACAATGAGGCTGTCTGGGTAGCCACATTCCAGGCTGTGGCCTCAGCCTGGAGTGCTTTCTCCCCTGTCCTTGGAGGTCTCCATGCTCTTCACAGCACTTACTCCCTTCTCTGAAGCCCTCCAGAATGTATTGTCTCTAGCTTGGAACACCATGTAATTCCAAAAGTTGTATACTCATCTTATATTCACAAGTGGGGCCGTGTAATACAGTGGTTCCTAACCCCAGCAACACATCGGAATCATCTCAGTGGGTTAAAAAAGAAAAAAAAAGACTGAACCTCAACCCAGATCAAAGAATCTCTGGCATTTGGACCAGGGAGAAGATACCTTTGTATTATTTAAAGTTCTCCAGGTGATTATAAGGAGCCACCAGAGCCACTCACTGGTTAATGCCTTTTTTACTCCACTAGATTGTAAGTTCTTTCAAAGTGGATCATGGTCTTATAACTCAGTGCCAAACTTGGTCCTATGTTCCCCTCATTCAGGTGCAGTGTTTGATCTAATTCAGAGAAATCACTATTGGTTACACTTTGCATGTGCCACTGTCTAATCCATTTCAAAGAAAGAACACTATACTAGACATGTAACGGGTAAAGACAAACAAGACATGTCCTTGTCCTTCAGGAACTCACAAAGTTGAGGAAACTGACCAAAGGAGTGACCCTGGACATTATGCATGATAGTCAGTGTAAGTTAGGATGATCATGTTAGAATACATGGGCTAAGGTTTTTGTTTGACTTCCTGCTAGGAGAGTTCATCTGGGTAAAATTGGTGCCAAAATAAAAACACTTCTAAGATGTTGCAGTGTTTGCAGGGATGATATTCAAAGCATTTATCAACCAGGACAGCATGGACCTGACCAATCAGAACAGGCACCAGGGGTAGGCCGTGCCTCCATGGAAGTACGGGAAGGGCAAGGTGTTACGCAGGGGTTGCTCAGCAGCACCTGTGGTCTTTGCCTTGCGTTCTGACCACTGGAGAATTCACCTCCAACACTTAATTCCAAATCAGAAGGTCATTAGAGAGCCAAGGCCTAGAGGAGACCACCTGGCCAGCCTGGTTAGATTGATGGCAGGAGACCCCAAGGTCTTTATCCAGCAGCAAATCAGATGCCTGCCACCCCACCCCCAGCTCTCCAGAATAATGCATTCGGTTGAAAAAGACCACAGACATTTAGCCATTTCTGAGAGAAATAGAAAAGGATCCTGAAGCCTGTCCCTATGACTTGGGAATTGCTGTTAAAGGCAGCCAACTTGTTTTCCTGCGCGTACACTCCAATAAATAGATGCAAGTCTTATCAATAATTAATGAGTCTAACCAGGAATTTCAAGGGCTGGAAAAATCTTAGACGCCTCCTATTTATAGTTGTAACCAGCTGGATTTGTTTAATGGGTTGTTTGCTTTTTAATTTGTAGCAGTTTTGAGAATCCTTTGGGGATTTCAGTGAGGCCTTTGACAGATAGTTATTTGGGGGGCCAAATCCGCCTGCAGATAATCTGAGGTTCGCTTGGCCATTTGGAGACTGCAGAAAGGCAGTAGAGACATTTGGGCCTTTTGTCCTCTATTTAATTTTCAAGATGAGAATTAAACATTAGGCCGTGGTCTACCGAGAGACATTTGCTGGAGTCTGGGCTCGTTCTTTCCAGCATCCTGGTTTACCGTTTCTCTGTTCTCTTAATATAAATTGTCACTGATTCTGAAGTAGGAGAACAGGTACCGTTCGTTTATTCGTGCAGAGGTTCCCTTGACACAAATAAAAATGGAATTTTCAGATGTAACCCGATTAACTCTTAATTGTATACCAATAGCCTAAGCATGTCTCACCTCCCTCAAAAGGCTTCTGAATGGACTGCATCTCTTTTTAAACTTGGGGGGAGGAGGATTCAATTAATAGCAGGACTTTCTCATTGTGGGATTGGTATGGAGTTGACAAAAATTTGTATAAATAGGGTACATTTTTCCACTTAAGAGGGCTGTGCTGAAACCTTTTTAATTGGATTTTCATGGTGATTGACAGCATTTGATTATGACAGTAACTTTATTTGGCTGGACTGCTTTAGCCTCTTGTTCAGATTTTTCCATCAAAGCTCTTTTTCATCCTCTGAATTCCCAGTGGAGCAGCAGTCATTGTGGAAGAGCCTTTTAGCACCTTTGTTGTCTCCATCCCTGGTGATGATTGGGCCCAGCTGGTAGTAGATAAGAAAATGTTCCTTTCACAAAGAGGCTGTGTCTCCTGCCTCTGCGGTTCCAATAATTTTAAGAGCCCCCAAAACCTGTTGAGGATTAAGAGTAGCTTTAGATGTGAAATGAGTGTTAAGTATTAGTAATCGGGAGATTAGGGCCCCAGGGACAATGAGAGATAAACAACAGCAATTAAGGCAAATCTGCCGATGTAAACAAAATTTAGCAGAAACAGATGCCCTAACCATTTTGGGGGATTGATTTGAGGGCACCAAGGAATCGATTTTTGTCTTGTTTACACTTTCAAACCCCTGTGATATACTGGAAGTCTAAATATTTCATACAGCCTGATTTTAGTTAATTTTTTTTTTTCAGCGCCTCACAGTAGGCGCCTCTCTTCTCACAGTGACCAGGCCTGAGTTTATTCAGCATTCACAGGGAGCAGCTAATTGTCTATGAAGGGCCCCTGTGTTTAAATGGGCTTGACAGGAATTTAAATTTTGTTTCAATCAACCCCTGTGCTCACAGCCTGCTCCAGTTTCTAATTTTTAAATTAAACATGATTTTTTTTTTTTTAAGCCACAGCTTTGCCTCTGGAATGCGCTGGCTCTGACAGGCAGGAAGGCCGGTCGGCCCCCCAGGAATGCTGGTGTAGGCAGGGCCTGCGGCTGGCAAGTGTTTTCTCCAAAACAAGCTTCTCCTCCCCATCAGGGAGGCCTGCAGAGCTCTGGCTGGGCACATGCCCCTTCTGCCTTCGAGAAGGGCCCTCCCCAGCTCTCCGGTGCAGGCAGTGTCATCTGGGAAGTGGGTTAAGTACCAGAGGACGGCGCAAGGGGAACTGGTTGGGGCTGGCTGAGTTATAACCCGCTGCACGGCTGCTGCAGATGACAATTTCAGCCTCCTCCACTGGTGTGAGGTAGGAGAGGACGTGCCTTGAGCGTCACAACATGCGTTTCAGGATGCACTCACCGTTTGTACCTGTTGAGCTCTGGGCAGAGTCCTGCCTGATGCTGAGGAAGCAGCATGTCAGCCCTGAATCCTGACCTCTGCAGCTTACAGTCCAGCAAGGAAGATGAGGGTATAACCACCCAATACAGGACAGAATGTGAGACTCACCAAAACCCCTCCCTCACCTCCTCCTGCCCCCTCACCTCGTGGCACTCCTTTTTACAGGCACCCCATGCGCACCCCATTCCGACAGGTGCCCAAGGCCTGAGGCATTCTTGCATGGCCATGTCTTTGTGCTGTTTTCTCGGCCAAAATGCCCTTTCCTCACATCCATGTGATGAACTCCTACTCAGCCTCCAATATCCCACTGACGCAGCCTCTCAATGTTTTCCCCGCTCGCTTCAGCGGAGTTGACATTTTCCTGTTGTGTGTCATCCTTCCTCCTCATAACTACCTCTGTCAGGATGCTTTTCACACTTTGTGGAAGTGACTTGTTTGCATAACTGGTAACAGTCATAAACAAATAAATCCATGAGTTCCTAGAGGAAGAAATCATGTCTTATCTTTGTAGCTTTAGCACCTAGCCCAGTCCCAAGCCCCAAGTAGAATGCACAGATAAAATGAGTTCCGGGGAAAGCAAGACTTCTTCCAGCCAGAGTTGGTTTTTTTTAAGATTTATTTTATTGTTTTTGAGAGAAGGTGAGAGAAAGAGAGAGAGAGAGAGAGAAATTGGGAGGTCCCAGAGCAGTCTCCATAGTTGTACACCATTAGTCACGATGTAGTTTTATTTCCCACAGGGGGATGTGGGACCACATGTGATAGAAACTGAACTGGAGGCCTCCTGCATGACAGGTGAGAGCCTTCACCACCACACCATCCCAGCAGTTACCACTTGCACCACAGTTCAGCATATGGGTTTGCATGGGCCAGGGCCAGGAATTGAGCCAGCCAGAGTTTTCTGGAGAGACTTTGTGGATGCATTAATAAGTGAGCCAGGCCTCACAGAACATTTGTTTTTTTTATGTGATTGTATTACTTTCTGCACAATATGAAGCACAGCTTGAATCATAAGGAAAAATCTAGATCCTCCAGTATCCACACCAGCCAGAATCTGTAGTATAACTTAATTTATCTGAACTTACTTGAAAGAAATTGCATGCAACTTGGAGGTGCAGATAATAAATTCAGAAAGGCTTCTGTTCTTTAACCTCTAAAAAAATAGATTTGTAGAAAGAGAAATTAATCTAAACATAATACTTTTAAACACATGAGTTTATTGAGTTCTTTCAAATAGTTATTTCATTTGACCTTCACGCAATCATAAGGACTTTTCTTATTCCCATTTTACTGATGTGCTAAACTGGGGATCAGAGAGGTTAATTGACTTGCCTGGAGTCATACATCCAGAAAGAACACAGGACCATTCTGCACAACATCAAAGCCATAGCTATTGGTGCATAGTGGGCAGGGGATTGTTATTGTGGTTGTGAGAATTTCAGTTAAGTCTAACTATTTCTTGCAATCAAAAATAAAATTAAATACAAATACCCCACACAGAACCATGTAGGATTTCAGTGGTTTGTGCTTGTGAAGCCAAAGTGACCCTCAAGGGTGATTGCTCATCACCCTCCTTATGGTGCTCAGGGCAAACTAACCAAACGGGAAGAAAGGCGTGGCTAGCAGTTTGCACCTGGGCTTTTAGTTGGTTGTCTGACTGGAAGCTGTGCAAATTTGTGTTATTACTATTTTTTGGTTTTGTCAAGTTGCAGCAAAAACTGAGGGTGCTGTTCGTTCTGCCATTTATTTAGCCACAGGCCTTTTCTCTTTTCCAGTTCTACCATCATGGTTTTAGAAATGAGTAACTTCCAAGAGATATATTGTTCCTTGAGTTTGGGAGCAATTTCTTTTAACTCAGCAAACTTTACTGAGCACAGTGATTTATCTATAGAATATATGGCTTGTTTAGTGCTACTCAAATATGGATCATAGATTCATGGTAGTATCAGAACTGTTTCTTGAACACAGGATAAGGAGTTTGTGCCAGAATATAAATCAAGCATGGCTCAAAGCATTCTGTTTAATTTGGATGCTTTTTCTGCAGCAGAACTTTCTCAATGAAGGAAGTTGTGTGCTGAACATTGTGGCACACTCTTTCCTCACTGCAATCCAGTAGCAAGTAGTTCCCAGAACATCTACTTGAGTTGGGAGCACTATAGGGAACACAGAGTCTGATCAGACACTAACGTTGCCCTCTAGGAGCTTACAAGGTGGTGAGGAAGTAAAACTTTTACATGATCACTGAATTCCCTGCAGTTGGCATGATATAAGGCACCAAGTAGCTAATCAATTATCTTTTTTGAATAGATGGTCAAATAGAACTAAATGAAAGACAATCTGTGGAATGGAAAAAAATATTTGCAAACCATACATCTGATAAGTGGTAAGTGTCCAAAATATATAAAGAATTCATACAACTCAATAGCTAAGAAAACAATCTAATTAAATGGGCAAAGACCTGAATAGATATTTTCCCAAAGAAGATATATGAATGAAGAACAGTTACATGAAAAGGTACTCAACATCACTAATCAGAAGGGAAATGCAAGTCAAAACCACAGTGAGATAGCACTTCACACCTGTTAGATGGTATCATCAATAAATCAACAAATAACAAATGTTGATTAGGATGTGGAGAAAAGGGAACCCTCATGTACTGTTGGTAGAATCTTAAGCTGGTTCAACCACTAAGGAAAACATAAGGAGGTTCCTCAGAAAATTTAAAATAAAACTATCATATGATCCAGCAGTCCCACTTCTGGGAATATATCCGAAGGAAATGAAAACACTATGTTAAGATATTTGTGCTCCCACACTCATAGCATCATTGGTCATAATAGCCATGATAGGGAAACAACCTAAGTGTCCATCATTGGATGAATGGATAAAGAAGTTGTGATATACACATACAGAGAGACACACTAGGTTATTATCCAGCAGCCATTAAAAAAAAGAAAGAAATCAAAGGAAGTCCTGCCATAGTGACAACATGGATGGACCTTGAGGGCATTATGCTAAGTAAAATAAGTCAGAGAAAGACAAATACTGTGTGATCTTACTTAGGTATGGAATCTGGTTTTTTTAAGATTTATTTTATTGTTTTTGACAGAGAGAAGAGAAGGGGGAGGGCCCAGAGCAATTTCCATAGTTGCACATCATCAGTTTTCTACAGTTTCATTCCAAACAGGTGGGCAGGAACTGCACAGGGTGGGAACCGGGATAGGGGCCTCCCTCATAGGAAGCACACCCCAGCTAAGCATATGGGTCCACATGGGCCAGGACAGGGATACAATCCTTGGTCCCGGGGTGGGGCTGCAAAGCAAGCACTTAACCCACTGAACCATCGCAGCTTCCCCTGGAATCTATTAAAAAAAAAAAAAAAAAAGATTTGTGGTTACCAAAGGCAGGGGAGAGAGGAGAAGGAATTGGATGAAGGTGGTCAAAAGGTGCAAACATTCAGCTATAAGATAAATGAGTACTAAGGATGTAATGTACATGGTGGCTATAGTTAACATTGCCATATGCTTTATTTGAAATGTGAGAGTAAATCCTGAGTTCTCATCACAAAGGAAGAAACTTTTTTATTTTCTTTTGCATCAATATAAGATGATGGATATTACTAAACTTATTGTGGTAATCATTTACAATATATATAAATCAAATCATTATTCTGTTTACCTAAAACTTACACACTGATTATGTCAATTATATCTCAATAAAACTGGAAAAAAATAATTAAGTGAAATAGAAGCCAAACTGGTGAGTGCCTTAAGAGACGTGAAGTAGTCAGGTCACACAGACTAGGGAGCCAGGCAGAGATCAGGGCCCATCAGGAAGGCAGGAGGGAGGCTGAGGCTGGGAAGGCAGCCCACGGGGATCATGCCAACACAGGCGTTCAGGGCACAGGCATGGAGCCATGACCTCGCTCATTTCTGTCACCCTGATGGGAGAACTGGAACTGTGGAATTTTGTGTCCGGACAACTGGCAGGACGTTTTCTGTCCTCTATATGTGAAGACTGGAGAAGCTGAAGTGGGCTATGTAACTGAAAATGAATCTATCATGAACATGAGACAAGAAGCAGCATAGTAAACTGGAGAGAGCATTGATCTGGTGATCAGAAGCCATGATTTTAAGTACAGCCTCTGCCTCCAAGTAACTGGGTAATCAACAGTTACTTAGCTTATCTGCTCTTCAGTGACTACCTTTAAAATGGGGGGTAGCGATACCAACCTTGAATGGCTTCAAAAAATAATAATACAGAGTTTATGAAAGTGTGTTTATAAGCTATGAAGTGCTACATGTGTCGAGCACTAAATCATGCACCCTCTTTGGGTCATGATTTTCTCATCTAATGTTCCTGGGCATTTCTGACCAATAGCGACTTGGAAGACGGATGTGTTTAGAGGAGCTGAAAGTGATGTGACTTAGAATAAAGTATATGTTGCATGTTGGATATTTGCAGCTAGTGTCCAAGGAATTGGCATTTTTTAGGAGGGGATGAACCTCTGTGGGTTATTCTTCCCCAGTTGTTAGAAAGCCTTACCGGTAACTTTTTTTGTCCGTCCTGTGTTAGCAGTAACATGTAACGAGCATCTTGTTGGAGGGAGCTATGAAACATTCAGTTAATTAACAGGTATTTGTCTGTATCTGTGAGGTGCTATGACGGGTCCAAAAGGAATGTAAGAAACATCTAAGTCCTGAAGGAGCAGACTAGGCACGCCCATTGGAAACATTTAGAGAAGGCAGAGTAGGCTGCATGCTATTGACTTGGCACCATGTGAAAATTCAAGGCAGAATGGCTGAGGGGCTCAGTGGTCAGGGAGGCAGCTTGGCTTCAGCTGGCCTTGTAGAATTGCTAGAATTTGACTGAATATGGGAATTAGAGAAGAGAGGCTCAGCAGAGCCAGTGGCTACTGTCTCCACCCCTTCTTTACTCTCTACTCGTCTTCCAACGTGGCACTGACCCTCTCTCAGCCTCAGATTCCTTACCTCTAAAAATGGGGTCTCACAAAGCAGGTCATTTAATAAGATACAAGTATGTTACAGTAAATGGTAACCATTGTTATTATCCTCATCACTGTTTGTAACAAGAGGGAAGGTGTTCCAGGAAGAAGAAAGCACAAGCCGATAGCAGAGGAGACAGGACAGTGAGGAAAGATGACCTCTGGAAATGACGGGAGTGCAGTTAGCTGGATGGGCCAGATCCAGATCGGAAGGGCTTCGCACACTGGGCAGGACTGTAACCATGGGGCACTGCTGTTCCTTAAGCAGGGCAGTGGCCAGAGGAGGCTACACCGCAGTAGGCAGAGGGCACCCTCGGGACTGATCTCTGCCTGCGTCACCGGGACCAGACTCTGGCTGGAACTGATTTATGAATAGGGATGTTCTAACCCTCTGGCTCTTTTTCAAATTCCATGAAGGTCTTTAGCCAAAAGAATAGGAAACTGAGTTCAGAGCCTGTAGCTTCTTGGCAGCATGTCATTTGTCTCTCTTTCTGTATCTTCTTTTCAGTGTCCTTTCTGTCACTATCAGGGAAAATCATTAGTATGCTAATCTAGCTAGCCGGCATTTTAACACTGACCTTTTCTAACCTGCCTTTGCAATCTCAGGAACTATGTTTGACTTCTGTAAAAGTAACCTTAAATTGTAGTCTTGTAAGAATTCCAGAGCTGTATCCTTCACTCCTTCTTCTAATGAGGTTATGACCAAATGCTCATTATAATTGCTTTAGACTCCTTTTAATTTTCAAGCTTATTAATCATAAGAAGAGTTATTTAAAATTGCATAAATTAATCTTAGATTAAAAGCCCATCAAAGCCTCGAAACAATTAAGAATAAGTAGGATTTCCCTGGGGCAGCAAGTTTTATTTTAATATTGTAGTCAGGTGGATATCAGAACCTTGAAGTGTGGTAGTGATTAATGTATGCAAAATTTAAATGAGATTTTTTTTAAATGGCAAATCTAAATCACATATTGACCTAACTGTAGGCTTTAACTGCATTGTCTGTCATATACTTAAACTGTTTACTAATCAACATTTTAATTACAGTGTACACTGGCAGACCCTAGGACAAACAAAATCTAGCATTTTAAAATGTCGCTACCAAGTCTGTTTTCCAAAAATCACAAAACTCTTCTATTGGGAAGAGTGGGGGAATAAGAAAACAGAGAGCAAACTTTCTGCGGCGACTACACTTGGCTCAGACAGTCCTGAGGGGTGGGGCTGCCCACTGCTCCGGCCCCTGCTCACCGCCTGACTCTGCTGGTATGAGACAGCTCCTCTCCTTGGAACTGCAACTGGGTCTCCTTTGAAGTTGACTTATTTTTAGTTAGGGAAATACTTCCCTTCATGTGTTTGAGCTCTGGTGGCCAAGCATTATTTACTTGAACAGTGTGTAGCCTGGGGTCCCGAGGCCCCCTCCCCTTTTGAGGTATGGAGATACTTCCATAAATTTGCTTCAGCCTCAGCCTTTTGTCTTGCCTTCTCCCCCACAGCCTCCATCACTGCCGGGTTAGGCAAGCTGTCCCCAGGGAGGTGGCCATGGACTGCCTCAGAATTTGGAAAGAATTTCTCTATTTTATAAATACTCTGCTTCATTATTGAAGGTAGATAGGTTAGAGGGTCACCTTGAACCAATTATTTCACCCCTTGAAACTTCAGTTCCCACTTCATGGAAAGGGGATAATTGTGTCCAACTTACTGTTTCTGTTTTTGTGAAAATCCAGACAAGACGAAGCACATAAGATGCTTAGCATGGTAGTGTTGGAAAATAAGAGGTCCCCCAAAATGTTTGCTCTTGCCTCATCATTTATTTTCTGAAACTAGTTTTTAAATTATGGTTAAAAATTCAAATAGTACAGAAAGATGTACAATAAGAACTTAGTCTTCTTCCGTCCTCCCCTAACCCCCAGCCCCGTGTTCCCGAGGTAGGCACTGTTAACAGTAGTTTGTATGTCCGTCTAGAATTTTTAATGTTATTTTCTATTCCTTGCTTTTTTACTTAAGATATATTTGAAATCTTTCCATGTCATATAAAAGTCTACCTCATTCTTTTTTAATGGCTACATGGTATTGCTTAATATGAATATGCCATATTTATTAACCAGGACCCTGTCATAGAACATTTTAACCATTTCCAGATCTTTGCTACTAAGACGGGAATGCCATTTCCCCTCATCTCTTCTGATACTAAATTATCAGACTTTAACCTTTGCCAGTTCTGATCAGTAGTAAATGATACCTAGTTGCTGGTTGTTGGGTTTTGTTTGTTTGTTTGTTTGTTTGTTTTTTAAGGTTTATTTTATTGTTTGAGAGGAGGGAGAGAGAGAGAGAGAGAAGGGGGAAGGCCTAGAGCAGTCTCCATAGTTGTACATCATTAGTTGTGACATAGTTTCATTCCACACAAATGGATATGGGGCCACGCGGGGCAGGAACCAAACCAGGGGCCTCCCACATGGAAGGCGAGAACCTTCACTTCTGAGCCATCCTGGCCATTACCAGAGGTGCCGTTCAGCGTATGGGGTTGGCATGGGCCCAGGCCAGGAATTGAACCCCAGACATCGCAATTGCGAGGCAAGTGCTCAACCGCTGAGCTATGCCAGCATTTCTCTGGTTGCTATTTTAATCTGCACTCTTTTATTAAGTATGAAGTTGAACAATTTTTTTTCATGTTTATTGGCCATTTGTCTTTTTTTTCACGTACTTTTGCCTTTTTTGTTGTTGTTGTTGGACAGGTTCCCTCTTCCTTCATCTTTTTCAGCCTTGATTTCCCCATTCAGAAAGTAAGGGAGTTAGATGCACAATCTCTGAGTCCCTTTCTACTTCTCGAGCCTGTGGTCCAGGCCAAGTGTCCTTTGGGCAGCTTTTACTCTACCAACGGTGCTCATCTGCTCGTGACCCTGCTGAGCCAGCATCGAGGTTGCATAGCCAATAGCTGGAGGTAAACTGCAAGAAGGCCATTTTCTTCTTTTGTTTAGTTGCATGTCTTCCTCTCCTAAAAAAGCAGGCTTGGAAATTACAAAGCAAAGCTGGGATTGAACTTCCTTTAAAGCTGCCTGTAGACATCAGGAATATTTATTTTCTCTATTTGTTTTAAGCCTGGGAAGACTGTGTGGTTTTCTCAACACTGCCCTGATGGAGCCCTGACCAGCAAGCGTGCAATGCCCCTAGCCCTAATGTGCCATTAATGATAGGTTAATGTACAGTATAATGTTTTTGGGACTACGGGTTCATTACACTTCTGAGTGTGAGGTCTTTCCACAGAGCGCCCAAGGTCCCATTGCATTATATCATGCAATAAAAATACCCTTTTCATATCACACACTAATAAACTGTATTTGAAATGCTGTCTGAGGGCACTGCCGTCTTGTCTATAGGCTGTGCACAAGTGCAACAGTTGGGATGCCTTTTTTCTATTTTGTGTTTTACTTACATGGAATTCTGAACCCAGGGAAGACTGCTCATTCTTATTTTAAATGGGGGAGCCAGTTGGGTCTTTAAGCCTGAGGCTTAGGGGAGGGGCTGCTCAGTGAGTAGTGAGGGTCCTTAATACATGGAGAGCAAGGTCTCTAATTTTCTACTGCCCAGCCACCCACATGGTGTGCAGCTGTCAGGAGAGCTGGTCCAGTGTCTTCCACACTTGGCACTGGACATGAGCTAGGTGTTATAAAAATATGCTTAGAAAAGGAGTGTAAGCACTGTCACGTTTAGGCCATTGATAGTCGTCATGACTACAGAAATGTTTGCACGATCGTCTCAGTGCCAGGAATTTCTCATACACAGCCTTCTGGTGAGGTTGGTGCTGCTCTCCTTATTTTACAGAACTAGGGGGAAGGCTGCATCACAGAGAATGGAATCCACAGGCTCCTAGGAGCCCCTCACCCCAAGAACTCTGATTACCTAAGAATTCCAAGGTGCATTTGGGCTAGGGCAAGCATCTTCTCTTCTAATGCCCCTGGCTCCACTGTTCCATCATCATCATCCCTGCCTGGGAGTTGTTTAATCGGATGGTTTTCTTCTCAGAATTTTGCTGGCAGCAGAGTTAATTTTGAAGGTTGGGACATAGTGGAAAAGAAGACCCTTCTACACCAAAAAGGGAAAGGGGTGTCAGAATTTAGGGATGAGGCAAGACTAGGATCAGAGGGCTTTAAGTCACTTGTTGTTTACTTTCATGCAGGGTAGAACATGGCACCTGTGCTTTGTCACCCAGGGGTGTTGCTTCTCCCAATTAAAAAGAGTGGGGCAAGAGTGACAGTATGGGGTCCATGGACCCGGTCTCAGGCCAGCCCTGAGACATCAGCCTGTAGCCCAGTCCTGACCACCTGGGAGCTTGGTGTCCTTGTTTATAATATGGGCTCATGTCTACTTCTGATAGGGCTGGAAATTGTATGAAATAAGGCAAATGAAAACACCTAGTTAATACCCAGCACAGGGCAGGTGCTCACAGCTGTCAGCTATTATATTGCTGTTCTTACCGTATAACAAAAGACAGGCTTTGGAGTGGATGTCCACTTTAAATCCCAACTCTCCCTGAGCCAAGTCACTTCTCCGAACCTAGTTTTCCAATCCATAATTTGGAGATAGTAACTGCAATGCTGTGCAGCTACTTCTTGGGGTGGTTGTGACACTTAAATTAGATAATGACCTTGATTAAAAGCACTTTGTGGAATGAAAAACTCAAATGCTGGTATCTATAAATGCATGTATTTCTCTCTCTAAATCAACATATTCATACTGGGTTATCTTTGAATAAATATCCTTATGACAAAGCCATTAAGGGCAAATATTAAAAAGATTGATCTGTTCTCCTTACCACCAGAACGCATGTCTTGGCCAAAACGTAGACTTCACAATAGCACAAAGCAAGTAAAAGTCAGGGCAGTTATAGCCCATATCCTCATAACTACAGAGTCTGTGCTCACCTGAGTTGGTGTGAGGAGAACCAGTACCTACCTGCTCAGGGTGGGCAGTATTGGTTAGAACAGTGGTTGGAAAATCAAGGAACCATGCTGAAGGGTTGAGTTGGTTTGGGGAGCCAAGAAGATGTTGGAAGGAAAAAAATCAGAAGTTGCTGAGACTATCCTTCAAAAAGCTGGACCTTTTGGCTCTAGGTAAAGTCCCCTTACCTGTTAGAAGAGTAGTGAGTTTCAAGGATAATTAGTTGTTGTTTTTTAAGGATAATAGTCTGAGACTAAATCTTTTATTTTTCAGATGTGGGGACCTCAGGACACTTAGATAACTCTCTTAGGGGTTAAATCTGTCTTTAGGGCTACTAGGACTTGAAAAATGTTACCCTGTGTCAAGAAAACCAGAAGTGACAAGTTCATTTATAAAGCCCGGTTTGTCATTGTTTATCTAATTTTCAGAGTTGACACAAAAAATTAAACCAGCTGACACTCACTCTCTGACCATCTCCCCAGCTTATTTTCCTGGTCCTTTCCTACCTGACCTTTGCAAGTACAAAATGCTCCAAACCCCAAAATATAAAACTTCCCACTGAGTTTCCAATTGCCCTCCAGCCATTCCAAGAGTCTGTCATAGGATGTCATCCCTAACGTTATTAAAAAAAAAAAAAAAGAAAGATGAGGGTATAAATCTGCTCTGTGAGGTATTTCTTTCTTCCCTCCATTTTGACCATAAATCTTAAAAGTAATCAAACTCTCTGCAAAGGAAGCCAAGGTAAACGTGGACTCTAAGTGGCCCCATATGTCTTTGCTGAATTCAGAGGATCTGAAGGCTTATCTGCCCCATGACATCACACTCTGCAGAGGCCGGGGGTGGAGAGGGGCCTTTCACCGTGTTTAATACTGACCTGAAACTCTAGAGCAGCTTGCCTTTTACTCAGCACCATCAGTGAATGAGCTGCTCCATACAAGGAAATTCTTCAGATAACTGAAGTGTATTCTTTTTAAAAGCAAAACTATAAAGGAAGATTACAGGTAAGAGGTCTTCTTACCTACACTCCCCTGGCCTCCTAAAACAGATTATGTCCAGCAGGATTTTAACTTTTTAAAAACTTTTCTTTAACTCATCAGTATGAACATTGTCGATTTGCTGTGTTGCACTATGCCAATGTCTCCTGATAGTAACATGTGTACATTTCTTTGTCTCTACATTGCTTGACCCCAAGCAGGTTTTTTGTTGTTGTTGTTGTTGTGTAGTGTCGCTAATAGATGGTCATTTCTTACTCCTATTGTTGTTGTGTAGTGTTGCTAATAGATGTCATTTCTTACTCCTGTCCTTATTTCTTCATCCCTCCCTCGTTCCTCTTCCATGTGGGCCATTTCTCTTACACTTTGTATTGGGAAACCAGATACTAAACTTGTTAGCATTAAGTCTAAAATATCAGAAAACTGGTTTGAATAAAGGCCTGAGGGACTAGCTAAAAGTAAAGTGTTCAAGTTTTAGTTTAACTTCCAGATTTTTAGTCTTAGATAAGGGTATCAAATTATAGTGACCTGTTGATATGTAAAGTGCCTCTTTTGAAAACAGGCTGTTTCACTAAGTAGGAAATATACCGCTTAATGATGTTGCATATATTAATAAGTAAGTTTGAAACAGTATGACCACTTTGCTCTTGAATCAATAATTAGGGTAGGGAAGCCAGGAAGGCTCAGTGCATTAGGTGCTCACTTTGCAGCCCTGGGGACTGAGGATCGAATCCCAGCCCTGGCCGTGCTGACCCATATGCTGAGCTGGGGAGTGTCCCCAGTTCAGTTCTCACCGGGGCGAGACCCCGGCCCAGTTCCTGCCCTGTGCAGCCCTGTGCCCACTTGCGGAGTGAAACTATGTGGAAAAACGAATGATGTGCAACTATGGAGACTGTTCTGGGCCCTCCCCCTTCTCTCTGTCTCTGTCTCTATATCTCTCTCTCTGTCTGTCAAAAACAATAGATAAATCTTTAAAAAGAAAATAATAATAATTAGGGTAGACTTCAAATTGTTGAAGTTTTGTTATTTTCTGAGAGGACCAAATAAGCCATGGATGTGCCAAGGGAAATCCTTAGGCTCTAAAAACCAGCCAGGCACACAGAAGCCTCTCAGTCCATCCATACTGAATTTGATTGAATCAAAGTCTCCTTGTAAACCAGAGCATGACTACCAGAAGTAGTAACTGATAACTGTCCTTCTTAGCAGTGAAAACCAACTTTGATTTCATGAGGCAGCCAGCTTATCTGTAACCAGATGAAATGTGAGCCCTGAGTGCATGACCAACGACACAACCTCAGAAAACATACCACAACGCTCACCGCCACAGAAAACGAAGTTCAGGCTTCCATACATTTAATTTTCTTCAACATTACCTTGCAAACCACAGTAAATCAATAACAGAATAGTTAAGTACCACAGGTTCTTTGTGTTTTGTTTTAGAAAATATTGCTCAAGGCTAAGAGTGGGTTCTATTGATGATTTTTATTTGCTGCTAGGACACAAAATGATCAGAATTTTCAAATGGTTTGCTTCCCTTTGGTGGATTTCCTTTTAAAAAGAAAAAGGAGAGGACAGTTTCAGAGGGAAAGCGTAGGCTGCTGATAGCAGAAACCTGGTAATTTTCAATCCTATATTTTATAGACTAGGCCTGATAGCTCTGGCCTTGTTTATGCTCTTATTTCAAATTTTCCAAAAGGGCTGCTTCAGCCAGCCTCTTGGGGTCCCCCACACTCACCCCAACAGTAACCCATCCCACTGAATTGAATGAGTCTCACATTATGGGATGTCACAGCTCAAAACGATAAGAAAGATGGCACTTTAGTTTAAGTTAATTGGCCAAAATTTTGATGTCTAGTGTCTTCAATAATTTTTTATCTCTGCTTTTTGTTGATTTGATAGCAACAAAAAATTTCCACTTTAGCCTGAGTCTTTGTGTGAGTGGTTGTTTCTCCTTATTAAGAAACTAGAAAAGCTGTTAATACTAAGGTGGATTTTAAGTGGTAGCAGCCTTTACTTAAGTTGATGCTTCTTGAAGTAAGATGCAACAATGGATGTGAAGTATTTTGAAAGGTTAAAAGTGCCATACCAGAACTGGAAACCTGTGACTCACCTGCCAGGGGCAATGCTTGTTGGCACTGCCCAATCACCGCCATTCTCACGCTTCCCACGGTTCCCACTATGTCACTCTCGTCCTCTCTGCTGCTGAGTCGTCACTCTGAGAGTTTGAAATAGGTTGGCTTCATATCATACATATGGTATGCCCTTATTATTTGAAAATTTTTCCTGGATTTGTGGTTACGTGTTCTTTTTTTATTCCTGATGGTGTGTACTTAACGTCTTCTCATTACCAATTTTGTCAGAGGTTAGTCTATTTTACTAACCTTTTAAAGAACTAGCATTTTATTGAATTGAGCATATCTTTGATATCTTTCTATTTAATTATTTTGTGTTCTTTATTACTTGCTCTCTTATGTTTCCTTTGGAATTACTTTTTGTTCCATTTAAGTTTATTGAATTGGACACTTAGCTCAAATGTTCAATCTTTTTTTCCCTAACAATCTACATAAAGCTATAAATTGCCTTCTTAGTATTACTTTAGCTGCAACTCATAAATACTTCTATGTAGTGTTTTTATTGTCATTTGGTTCTAAGTAATTTCCAGTTTCAGTTATTTAGAAGTATTTTCTTTATTTGCAAATACTTAGGTTTTTTATTATCTTGTGGTTACTGTGTACTTTTCATACACCATGGTCAGGGAACATAATCGGTATAATATCAGATCTTTCTTATTTGTTGAGATTTTTCTTACTACATGGTCAATTTTTTTTTCTCTGCTTGAATTGTTGAATGTACTATCCTATTTACATTCTGTAGATCAAATTTGTTAATTGTGTTAATCAAATATTTTATGACCCTCCTATTTTCTACCTGCTTTCTCTATCAATTACTAAGAGAGCCATGTTGAGATGTATTGTCTTTTTCTTCTTGCAGTTCTGTTACTGTTTGCTTTAAGGTAGTGTTAGGTGTCTGTGTCAAAATATTATATCTTTATTTCGAAGTGTTTCTTTGATCCTTATGTGATTACTCTATTTCTAACATATTTTGCTTTAAAATTTTTTTGGTCTTATATTAATATAGCTAGGCTACATTTTACTATCCCTTTCATTTCTGTGGGGGTTTTTTGTTTTGTTTTGTTTTAAATAAACCTTTGCATTTTTGTTACTAGTGTTTTTAATTTTATCTAAGACTTCTTTTAATTGATTAGTTTAAACATTTATTTATTGCTTATTGATATACTGGAATATTTTTTCTATGCATTTTGTACTTTCTTTCTACAGTATTCTTTATTTATTTTGTTTTCTTCCTCCATTCTATTGGATTAGTTCTTTCTTCCCTTTTATTCTTTCCATTGGTTTATAAATTCCACTTAATGCCTAGCCCTTACTGATTATCCCTAAATTTTTTACTTAATTTTGCAATGTCTAAGGTTAATCACTAAATATACCCTCCTCCCAAACAGTACTAAGCCTTAGGCTCAATCTCTTACCTTAATATTAGGTAGAATTAGCTTCAACTGCATATGAGAAAAAAGAAAGAGCAGCTTAAAGAAGACAGCAGTGTATTTCCCAGTAAGCTAATAGAAGGCAGAAGGTAGGGCTCCCAGACTGGTTTGACAGCTCCTTCTATCTTACCAAACAAGGAGCATTTGAGATCCAGCCAGCAGAAATGAGAAAGGACAATGGAAAAGTTGTCCCCATTCTTTGGAAGGTAGTTCTAAGAAGTGGCACACAGCATATGTTCTCACATGACATTGGCCAAAACTAGCTGCAAGGGAGGCAGGGAAAGCAGCAGTTGCTTTGCTAGGTGATGGTGTTCCTTCTTAAAATCAGAATTCATGGGGAAGCCGGGATGGCTCAGTAGGTTGAGCTCTCACTTTGCAGCCCCAGGGACCGAGGATCGAATCCCGGCCCCAGCCTTTGTGGACCCATGTGCTGAACTGGGGAGTGCCCCCAGTTCAATTCTCACCGGGGTGAGACCCCAGCCCAGTTCCTGCCCTGTGCAGCCCCGCCCACCTGTGGAATGAAATTATGTGGAAAAACCAATGATGTGCAACTATGGAGACTGTTCTGGGCCCTCCCCCTTCTCTCTGTCTCTGTATCTCTCTCTGTCAAAAACAATAAAAATAAATCTTAAAAAAAAAAAGAGCAGATTAAACAATTTAAAAAAAAAAATCAGAATTCATATCATTAAGGAGGAAGAGGGAATGCATATTGAGAGGCACTAGCTGTTTCTGCCACACTATCCCCGCAGACATGAGGACCTTAAAAGTGTCGGATCAGTCCCTTTCTCTTACATGTTGTCATGATTCAAGATTTTATTGTCACCTTGTTTTTAGATCTTCAAAATTAATTGTTACTATTGTTATCATTTTATATATTCAATAGTGTTTGTTTAGATTTCTCTGTGTATTTGCCAATTATTTGTCCCTCATTGCCAGTGCATCTTACTTCCTCCTCCTGAGGTTTCTTTCTTCTTTTTCTTTTCTGTTCCCCACCCCACCCCCCTCCAGGAGTACATTTAAGAGTTATGTCAGTGAGAGACTCTGAGTAGCAAAACTGAGTTTTGTTTGTTTGTTTTTTCTGTGATTGCCTTCATTTTGCCCTGACTCTTAATTGTTAATTTAATCGGGTTTAGAAGTTTAGGTTGGCAGTTTTTTCCAGGGCTTTGAAGATGTTCTGTTGTCCTCTAGCTTCTGCTGATGATGAGAATCTGCTGAGTGCTTAATCACTGCCCTCTGTAGGCAATATGTCTTCTTTCTCTGGTTGCTTTTAACATCTCTGGTGTTGGTATTCTGAAGTTTCCCTTAATTTGGCTAGATTTCATTATATGTATTCTACTTGGAGATCATTGTGATATTTTAATCTGAGAATTCACATTTTTTATTGGTTCTCAAAATTTCTAGATATTATTTCTTTGGATATTGTCCCTCCCCCACTGTATATAGTTTCTTTTTAGTCTTGCCTTTCAGCCTGTGTCTGTAATGTTTTGGGGTTTTTTTTATTTTCTCTCTCTAGTGTGCGCTGGATAACTTTCTCAGACCATTCTTCTAGCTTACTAACTCTACCCTCAGCTCTATCTAATCTGATTCCACAGAGTTTGTTCTTTTCCAGTGACTGTATGTTTTATTTGTTACATTTGATTATTTTTTTAAACATCTGTACCCTTTTTCATAATATATTGTTCTTAATGTTTCAGTTTCTTCTTTTATGTCTTTAATCTTTTCAAATGTACATTGTTTTTACATTTTTTTCCAATTATTTTTCTATTACCTTAGTTCTGAGAACTCTTATCTTTCTTTGTGATGTGTCTGCTGACTCTTGTCCATGAATTGTTTCTTCACGTGTTTTGGAAATTTTACTATAAGCTTATACCAAGTGGGGCTTATTACTGTGGGAATTCATGCATTTCAGAAGTGTTGCCCCAGAATGGTTCCTTGTGTGTATCTGAGAGACACTCCAGAGTATCACTAGATCAAGATCAGTGTTGTGTTGATCAGCCTGGGGCTCTCAGACCACAGAGGTGCACAAGCTCAGCCTCATTTTGTATTTCTTGAGCATCACCCCTCAGAGCCACGTTATCGTCCCCTTAGCTAATGGGCAAAATTGTTCTAGCTCACCTCTTCTGTTGTCCCAGTTTTGTTCAGAGTCTCAGGGTCAGCTCTCCAGGTGGACCTCATCTCCTGTTTCTTCTTAGTGTCCAGGTTATACATTCCTAGAACTAATAGCTCCTCTTAGAGCCACAAGACTTGCACTCACACACTTATAATTCTGGTTTGCAGTTCCCTCTTCATTTTTTAGTACTTGCAGATTTCCCTTCTTTTCTATGAGTTTAGCTCTGCTTTTTAAAAAATGTTCCATCGTATCTGGCATGGAGAGACTTTGTAGAGGGAGGGCTTTTAGGCTAGCTTAGTCTCTCCTCATCTCTTTATTCACTGCCTGTCAGAATCAGTCCATTCTGTTTTATTCAACAAATGTACTGAGCTCCCACAATGTGCCAGAAATTGTGCTGGATCTCCCTGTTTCTTTCCTGCCCTTCAGAAATGGCCCATTGAGAGAACACAATGCTTTCTTAGGTCTCTGAGTCCTTCCAGGGCCTGTGCTGACCAGTCAGCCACATGACCAGTACACTCACATGCCCACATATGCACACACACACACAGCCAAGGTCTAAAGGTCACACAGCAAATCCCAAGAGGTAAGAAAAAAGGAGGGCAGGAGTGAACGCATCCTTCTAAGCATTGCTTCTTCAAAGCTTACCACCACACAGCCATCACCCCAGACACAAACCTGGACCACCTAGACGCCTGTAACTGGCCCCATAGTCACTGTTTGAACCATGCTGCAGATTTAGCCTCTGGCAACTCAGCACGATTGGAGCAAGGCCTCCCTGTCCCTCTGGCACCCTCTGATCTTGACTCCTCTGCCCAGCTGGAGACTGCCTGGGGAAACCAGCCTCCTCCTTGCTGTCCCCCTACCAGCACATCTCAGTTCCCTTGCAGGGCAGCCCCACAGTCCCCCTAAACTAGGCCAGGGGCACCGCCCTGCCACTCACATGGCTCAGCTCCCTCTGACACCAGCTCTTGAGCACTAACACCTGTGTGTTAACACCCCTGACTGTGGGCCACTGGAGTGACCCTGGGCCCCTTCCCTCACCGTGGTGTACTGCTCCTGTGGCTGCCCTGTCATCACAGGCCCTAGAGTGACTCAGAGACCTCAGAAGGCTTCGTGCTCTCTCCATGGGCTATTCTCTGACCAATTACTCTGTGTAGGAATACATAGATCTACTCAGATGAAAGCAAAAAGCTCCTTGACCCCCCTTAGATGCCTATATACAGGCGAGGATGGCCAGACATAAGCAGTATGCTGCTAAGAATTGAATATGTGGAGAAAAACCTCAATCTCTGTAGCAATTGTGAAGAATAAACTCAGATAGCTCGATTAAAATGGCATGTCACAGCTGCGAACTATTTCTGAGGTCTTAAAAGAAAATGAAGGGCTAGAAAGAACATCCCCCCCCTACACACACACACACACACACACACACTCTCTCTCTCTCTCTCTCTCTCTCTCTCTCTCTCTCTCTCTCTCTCTCTCTCTCTCTCTCTCTCTCTCTCTCTCTCTCTCTACCAGCCGTGGAAAAGCTTTTGAAATCAGAGGCTGAGAAAGCACAATGTCAGAGCAGGTGCCTGGGAAAGCTCTGAACCCGGGGCTTTTGCCCAGTTGAGCCGGGTTAGGTGCGCAGGACGGTTCCACAGGGGCTGCACAGAGCCCAGGCTCCTGCCCTCACCTGTCTGCCACGCCCCCAAGTGTGTTGTGTGCAGAGGAGTAATTGTCACCCCTCATGCTGCCCAGAGTGTGTCTGTGAAGCACCGTCTGCAGACAGGCATCCCGTTAGGTCCTCAGGACCCACCTGGGGGGAAGAGAGAACAAAGGTAAGCAGGCCAGCGGCCAGTCTCGCCATGTTCCAAACCAGTGTTATTTCCCAGGAAATGATGGAAAGGGATTATCAGCCTAGTGTCTAAAGCTCTGGATTGAAGGATGTGCTTAGTTGTTGTGGCCCAAGTGGCCTTGCTGAGAATTGAGCACTGAGTCCCAGTCAGAGGGAAACAACTGCAAGCCCGTCTGGGGTTCAGAGCCTGCCTAGAGGGCAGGACTCGCCCACTCCCCCCCAGCCCCACCTGCTCTGTCCTTCCTCCCTGCGGACAGGGCTCACGAGTGTGACAGCAGAAGTCCCTCCATGTAGAATGATGAAGCCAGGGGCGTGGAGGCTCTCTCTGTCTTAGTCGCTCTTCTGTAGGTGAGGCAGCTGTGCCCTCTCCCAAGCTTTCCCAACTCCTGGAGTCTAGAGAGGTTTGCAGGCAGAGAGAATTTTTATTGAGATGTTTCAACTTCTCCCTGATGAGTCACTCATGGGGGCTCCCCTCCAGCCTCAGTCCCAGCCACCTCCTTCCCCCCGACTCCCCCTAGTGATGAGCCTGGAAGGAGGTGTTGACCCCAAGAGGAATATGACTTACTAGCTCATGCAATTCATATTGTAAGATTGAGCAGACGTTGGACATCTGGGCATTCTATCACAAATCATTTAACTTCTGTAATCTGAAGTTATCCCCCAGGTAAGTAGAGATCAGATAGGACTTCTAGCCATGGAATGCTCTTGTTATGTAAAATTAATTCAGAAACTCAATATTAATATAGAAAGAGCTGGCTTTTTAGCATGAATGCATTCATATTCATTGTAGACATGTACTTTATGAAGACCTCAGCATTTTGAGTTGAACACAGATGAGTGTGTATGTTATCTTTTATTAGGTTTTTACAAATACAGTTCAAAATATCTCTTAACAATTAGAATCAATCATCTGTAGAAGCCCCAACACACCTTACACTGTCCAGCTCTGCCTGCCTCTGAAGTCTCTTCTCTGTCTTCAAGCGAGGGTCACAGGCCCAGCAAGGACACAGGCATTGACACGGGCCCTCCAGCCTCTCAGGTCACCTCTTACAGGCCCCACCTGATTACAGGACTGCCCCTGCCCGCTCGCTGGAGCAGCCTATTTGGGCTCTTTACTTGTTTGGGATGTGGCTGGGGTGTAGCTAGGGTGTAACTGGGCCAAGCCTGCTTTTTAAAGCAGGCTCTTGGGTTGTTGGCTCTCTCTACTGTGCAGCATCTTCAATTGGAGAGGATGTACCTGGTGGCCTGGGGCTTGCCCTGATGGAGAGGAGTCCTGGGGTCCAGAGAGGCCCCCAGAAACCTGAGCAGCCTCGACCTGGGGAGCTCTCTCCCTAGGTTTGCCCACCCAACCTGCGGTGCTTTTCAGCCTGGCTCAGCTTCCTGGGGAAGCACTGTCCCTTACCAGTCAGTCCAGCTGAGTTGTCTTGGCAGCTGTGTTATGACTCCTCCAGTGGTGTCCAGTCTCGTGTTAGGATAAGATGGGCTCAGATGACAAAGCCATGCAGCAGAACAAGTGTGTGCTCTAGGGAGGTGGACAAGGTATGTACACAGGTGCGTCTGGGAGAGGTGGCACCTGTTGGGAGGTAACGAAGAAAGTCTCTGTAGAGGTAGATCTTAGGTTAGGGGTGCAGTCTGCTGCTAGGCATCCTGTTTCTAATCGTTCTTTCTGCTCTTCCCACCAGAATCTGGTCTCGGTGGCTACGGAGAATTTCTTCTAGGCCCTGGCCCTCCGTTTTCCTGCTGCTCTAGAGTGTAGCCCAGGGGTGTCCAACCTTTTAGCTTCCCTGGGCCACATTGAAAGAAGAAAAATCGTCTTGGGCCACAGATAAAACACATTAACAGTAACAATAGTTGATGAGCTAAAAAAAAATCATAAAAACACCTCATAATGTTTGAAGAACATTTACAAATTTGTGACGGGCCGCACTCAAAGCCGTCTTGGGCCACAGGTTGGACATGCCTGTTCTAGACATGAAGAGAAGGAATGGAGAAGCAGGGACACAAAGGTTGTCAGACAGACCCCCAGCCTGTGTTCACGGGCAGGCTGTCCTCCAGCCCTAGCACTGAAAATGGTCAGCACAGTGCCTGAGGGCTCGGGCCTGGTCAAGCTCTGTGGCCTTGGACAGGTTCCTTAATCTTTCTGTTCTTCAGTTTTCTCATCTGTAAAATGGGGTAATACGAAATAGAGTGGTTAAATATTAACTAAGTGATCTGATTAGGAGTGCTTACACATACAACTTTGAACAAGGACAATATAGACATGCCTTTTTGCCAGCCTACCGTCAGTGCATTCATTAAAAGTTCCTTGTTGAGCACCTCTGATGTACAGAGTACTCTTTTAAAACCCACCGTGCCCAACCCCAGAGAGCACAGCTCTGTTTCCTCCATGGCAGAAAAGAGTCCTGGATTCAGACCCTAACTCTGCCACTTTCTAGCTCTGGGACCTTGCCCCATGTCATGTTTCTTGGCACCTCGGTTTCTTTTGTCTATAAATGGGGGTGCTGGGAGGGTTCAAGGCCTTGTGCAGAAGTAAGGCAGCCAGAAGGCATGCAGCGAGCGCTTGGTGAATAGATGTAGACACGCGGGACGTGCAGGGCATCTTGCTGGGCCACAGGCCTGCCACTCAGTGAGGGCCTGCTACCTGCCAGGCCTCGCAGCCACTCCGGCCAATCACTAAGTGACTCAAACGCGTGATGCTCTTTAGAAAGTTTCACAAGAGACCCCGAAAAGATAAATTCCTACTTGGGGAAAAACTCAAGACCCAATGAAAGCAGCAGGAGACGTCAGGAAATGAGCTCTGGATGAGGAGTCCAAACACCTGAGCCTCAGGCCGCATTTACCCAGTGGGCAGGCTCGGAGTCCGGTCCCTGCCCACACAGTGGGCACATGAACCCTTCCTCTTTGTCTCCTTTGGTAGAAGGTCAGAGGGTCCCCACATTAAGAGGGGCTCCACAGTGTCCTGTCAGTCATCAGGAAGGCATCTTGTCATGATGGAATGGGTGGGCAAAAATTAGGGACATTAGTATAGTTGTAGAGTCAAACTCTAGCGAAACACTGGACACTAATGCCCAAGTGAATTAGACCATCTGTTAAACCACAGTTTTTCATAAGTGACTTCCACCAATGCCTTCATTGCACGATTTGCTTCTCAGCCGCCCTGGCGGGGGCGTCTATACCAGATGACACCAGCCGTCTCAGCAGTTGACTCGTCTCTCTCACTCTTCCCCATGTCCCACTTTTGGATCCATGCTGCCTCTTACAGTCCCATCCTTTTCCCTTCATTATGTCTCCATCTTCTGTGGTGAAGTTTGTGGACCATAATACTTCAACCCGCGCCAGTTTAATTGTTGCAATTGTCCCTGAGAGAATCCAGGAAATGAGAGTGGCTCCCACTGCCTGGTGGATGAGGCCAGTGAGATCATTCAGCAGCTCCAGCCCGCACACGGCCTGCCAGCTTCGGCAGTGTTCCCTAACAGGCTTTCTCTATGGAGGATAGAGGCCTGGGCCCCTGGGGTGGGGGGCGCTCGTGATGAGTGGCACGTGGGCGTGCTGGCTCCAGGGAGGTGGACCATGCCACCTCCCACTGTTGTTGCAGCACAGTGGGGCTGCAAGGACCTGTCCACACCTGGATTCTTCTGCCTGTGAACGATGTGCATCCAGCCCAGCTCTGCAGGAGGCTGGAGCCCTCGCTGGGACTGCGAGACAGTGGAGAGCCTGCGAGGCCAGCTCTCTGGTTGCAGGTACAGGGGAACACATGCGCCTGCTCACAGCATATAGAGTCAGGAGACCCACTTCGTGGGTCCAGCCCAGCCACATGCTTCAGTGACCTCGGACGGGTCCCCGAGGGTCTGTTTCCTCGTCTGGTAGGTGGAGATGCAAAGCTGTGTGCGCCTCCAGAGTGAGCTTGGGGATTCAGTGGGAAAGTCAGGACCAAGCCTTCAGCAAGGGCCTGGCTCATGGCATTCCGTCTGCGGTGCTGCTCTCAGTGTGACTTACTTGCCGTGCCGTTTCCATCTACCTCCAGGCACCTGGCAGTGCCAGGACACCCAGAGCACCTGGCTGGGCCCACGTCCGCTCTGACCCATCCAGAGCCACCTGGGAACTCAGGCATTTCAGGGCAGCTGAGTGATTGTCATACTTTCCCCAGAACTGTCCATTAGACTTTGCTTGCTTGCTCACTAACCTCGTAAGGAATCCCTGCATCGTATGTCAAAGGGCTGGAGCAGGATCAGCCCTATTCCAAGGTCACAGGCGTTGCAGCCCCAGCACTTAACCAGTCACTTCCCCTCCCGGGTCTCAGTTTCCTCCTCTGTAAAATGGGGTGATGGTATACTTTCCCTGCTTCTCACATGGAACTGATGGGAGGAGGGAGAGTTTAGTCAGAGTGACCTTCCACTGTGACAGAGGTCAGGACAGAACCGGGAAGCTCGAAGCCTGCAACCTCAATCCCACCTCTGGCCCAGGGGGCCTGCCTCACATGGTAGAAATGGGGGGCAGGGGGCCCATCTGGATGTTGATTCTCCCACCTCAGTCCACTCCGAGTCAGTCCAGGGAGAGCACAGGGCAGTGAGTTTGGGTTACAGAGACTTCTGATCCAGGCCCAGCTCAGGGATCTGTCCCGTCAACCAGGAGCCTGCAGCTCCGTTTCCTTGTCTGTAAAGTGGAGATTATAACTCCCAAGTATGTGACTTGGTGCCTCTGCCGCAGACTGTGAGGTGCTCGTGGACCTGCAGGCAGAGATGCTGCCAGGCCTGAGGCATCACGGCCCCCGGGGTCTCTAGTACTGCTCCCACATACCAGCTTCCTCAGGGTGTTCAGTCACCTGGTGGTCCACACTACCAGCAGCTCCAAAAGTCACGTCACAACCCTGGATGCCTTGAGAGGCTGGGACTGCCCCTCCATGTTTGTCTGTCTGTCTCTCTGTGGATCCCTCTCCCATCTGTCTCAAACCAGTCCACAGGAGCTGGGGACAGCACCACTTCCAGATCACTCCCTTGCCAGGTGGTAGGAAGCGTCAGGGATACACAGGAGACGGGAGTCACCTTTCAGCCAAGGAGGGCGGGAGAGGGCAATCTCCACCCGGTAGTGGATGCGGCCCTGTGCTCCCTCCTCCCAGGGCACTGGGGCAAAATGCTTCCCTGCAGTGCAGCCATCAGCCTTTCCAACCGGAGGAATGCCTCCGCTCTCTCCCCCTACAGTTCCGCTCTGCTTGTTCCCGAACAGATGATAACAGAGATTGAGCATATGGGCCCCAAAGTCACCGGGCATTCTGGGAAAGTGACACTGTGCTACCCCAGGCTTGGCGGGAGGGGCCCATGGGCTCCTGAGCACAGCTTCTCCCTTTGTTCTTCACAAGGGCGCAAGGTCGCCTCTCCTGAGCCTCCTGAAAAGGAAATGTATGCACTGTGACTTCAGGAAGAATCCCCTCTGTCTAGGCAGGTATAGGGGAGGCGTATACATGCAGGGAGAACATATGGGAGCCGCGATAGTCCCTTCTGGGCCTCTCCTGCCTCAATCCCCCACCCAGGCCTCTACCTCCCCTTCCCCAGCAACCATCTGCTCCCATGGGGGTCCTGCAGGTGTGTTAGGAGCCCCACTGCATGCAGAGGGCAGTTCAGAGAAGGCCCCAGCTGGGCTTCAGGCAGACCTTCATGCTAAGCCCTGCTTTGGGCTGGTTTTCCTCCCCCGCATGGATGACACGTTCCATGCACCTATGAGCGGCACCGTGCAGCATGCCCTGGGGCTGGTTTTCCTCACCTGGATTGGGGAAGCTGGGTAAAAGGACAGTGTCAGCCCAGGGTGAGGAAGCCTGGACATTCTTCCTTCCTGTCCCCAGAGACATCTCAGGCCTGACCGAGTTGCCCCTTTCCCTCCCAGCCGCGCGATGAGCTCATTTGGAGGCAGCTCAGAGTGTTGAGCATGTGGCCAGGAGCTACAGGTCCACACTGGCATGTACTGGGAAAGCAGCCCTGAGAGCCCCTCTTGGCGGCAGGGGCAGGCCCAGGCCGGGCACAGAGTGCAGGAGGAAGCAGGGCAGCCGGAGCTGGAAGGCAAGGCAGCACGGAGCCCCCTTCTTTGTGCCCGCCCACTGTGGCTGCCCGAGTCTCGCTGCCTCTTTTGGTGGCGAGGAAGCTGGCAGGTTTCTTAGCAGAGAAGCTACTTGGTGAGGAGGAGGGAAGAGAAGGCTTTTCTGATTTCCTTTCACCTTTGACCTATGGCCAGGGTGACCAGTATGGCTGCCCCTATGTTTTTCTGGCCTTCCCTGGGAACTCCCAGGAGGCCCTAAGATTGTGAGTGTGAACCTTAATTCTTCAGGGCAGCAGGGGAGGGGAGTGTCTAAATATAACCCTGCCTGCCTGTGGGCTAAGTAGGTTAGAGCCCAAGACAGGCCGTGGAGACAGAACTGGCCCCTCCAAAATCCAATCCCCGACTTCTCATGAGGAACCGGTGTAGATCTGCACACGCCAGCGCATCCCTCCTTGCTGCCCTCCACTCCTAGATTGTGACCTATTCACAGAGCTTTGGACAAAGGAGGAAACCGGGAGGGACTAACGTAGCCTCTGACGAGATGATCTCTGGTCTCTGGGCTGCACCTGGACAGACACACTGGCAGCTGAGGAGCGGGCTTTGGCCACCAGCTGTTGGAGTGACGCTGGGCTGAGGAAGGGGGCAGGCAGCCTGGAGTTAGGACAGGCCCTTCCCTTTGGGGCGCTCTCGGGCTGGTTGGGATTTCAGGAGATGGTCCCCAAGGTCCAGGCAGAGTCCGAGTTATGCAGCAAGTGCTCCAGACAGACGTGTCCCTGCTCTGCCTTGGGCTTCAGTCGTCCAGCTATGAAACAGGGTGATCGCTGTCCTCCTCACCCCACAGGGCTCTTGCAAGAAGAAATAAGATCGGGGCTGAGAACAGGCCTTGGCAAGCATAATGAAGTACAGTGTGGGGACTGCCTGTCACAGCCTACTCCTCTTTTCCGCAGGGCCACCCGTTCATCATGCAGTTCAATGATGGAAATGCCACTGTGGTCTCCATGTGGGTGTGCCGGGCGCTGGAGGAGCGGCGGAGCCAGCAGGGGCCCGCCTGAGGCCTCCAGGACTGCTCACCAAAGGGAAACCCCGCCTGTCGCAACCCTTTCCGTTTGCTGTCTGCACCAGAAGAGCTTCACTGGGCCCGGGCTCCCCTGCTCTCCCTTCAGCTCTGCCGGTACATGGCTGTGCCTCAGGAGCCGGCCAGTAGCCCGCCTGGCCAGCTCCAGCCTTCACCTCCCCAGTCTGAAGGAAGTGACTGGGGGGCGGGGAGAGGGGTGGGAACATCGACAGTGAGGTCCTGTGCCCCCGCCCCTCGTCCTTTTTCGTAACATTTTTTATGTGTAGAGGTGCCATCAGCATCACTGATGGAAATAAAAGTATTATTGCTTTGTGACTGCCTCCCCCATGAGGGATGTACTGTACAGGGTGCTGTTACCCACCAGGGTTGGGGAGGGGGTGGGGACTCCTGCTGCGGGGGACCTTGTGGAAGCCCCGGCCCCTGAGCCTGGAGCTGCCCTTCCCTGGGCACCTGCGAGCACCTGAGTGCTCCCCGGTATCTGGGACGAGGCCTGCAGCCCAGCCCATTGGCAGACCCAGAGTCGAGGCATGGGGGTCCCTGAACCAAGTCCCTTGGCAAGAAGTATCTGAACTGGCACTACAGCGGAGGTCTCAGACCCCTGTGCTGTGCTCCTTGCTGGACTGGGTTTGTCCCACACACGAAGGCTGGACTATCCCAACAGCAACACCACCTCCAACACCGTGATTTGCCCCTGGGCAGTGGGTGAGGAGGGAGCAGGAGCCCAAGAGTTGGAATAAAGCCCCCTGGTTCTGAGAGGCTCTTCATTCACCCCCGCTCCCCACCGCCAGCTCCTCTACAGCAGGCTGCGCCCCACTGCCCTTGACCCCCTACCCAGCCAACCTCATTGTCCTTGGGCCATTCTATCATCCTTTCAGGTCATCTCAACCACCCACCAGGTAATTATGGTTACCCCCACTATCCAGGTAAAGAACTGAGGTTCAGAGAGGCTCGGGTTTCCATGTGGAGGTCTGAGGGGCATCCAAATACATGCAGAAACTCCACCACTTCCCCACCTCCATCTTCCCAGGGCCCAAGCTGGCGCCTCTCTTTCACACCCCACATCTCGCCCACCTGGAAGTCTCGTCTTTACCTTCAAAATGTATTGATTCCACCACTTCCCATCCTGTCCCAGACTCCACGCCTCGACCACTGCACTGGGCTCCTCCCAGGCCCTGCTCCCACCTGCCCCTGGCGGGCTATTCTCCACACGGCTGCAAGAGGGAGCCGTTCAAGCCAGGTGGGTCATGGTCCTGCCTCCTCAGAACCTCCAGGGGCTCCCAGCTCACTCAGAGGACAAGTCCAAGACCCAGCAATAGCCTGTGAGACCCTACAGCCTACCCCCATCATCTCTGACCTCAACTCCCATCAACCCCAGCTCGCTCAGCTCTGGTCACCAAGCCTCCTCACTGATCCTTGAACGTCCCAGACACCCCTGTCAGGCCACGGCACACAGCCAGCCAACTGCGGCCGGTTTACGTTCCCGCCAGACTGTGGCAGCTGGGACGCCGCTGCCCAGCCCTGGTCAACACAGCCCAGGACAACATCTCCCGCTTCCCCTTGCGTTTGATGGGCCATGTGACCAGTGCTTGTCAATGGAATGAGCACAGATGCTATGCTGCTGCCTGGCCAAGAAGCTTAAGGGGCAGGCGTACCTCCTCCATTCCCCCTTTCTCCATCCTGCTAAACAACAACAACAATGCAGCAGTAGGTTGGGACTTTTGAGCCACACATAGAAGGAGCGTGATCCTGGAATCACCACACGGAGGAGCGGGTCACCCAGCAAACACCTGATCGGACGTAAATGAGCTAGACCTAAAGCATTTGGTTGGTGAGCGGCTGGCAGCTGCATTGCCAACTAAGACAGGCCTTCGTACTTGGAGCGGGCGCACTCTTCCCCGTGTTGCCGCCTGGCGCACTTCCACCCGCTGCAGTTCTTCATTCAGGCGGCACCTCCGTGAGTCCTGGACCTGACCACTCCATTGAAACTGGCGACCCTCCCACACCTGCCTCCAGGGACTCGTGGTCCCCTTGCGGTCACCATCTCCCCCATCATATTTGTTACCACGTGACAAGCCACTTGTTAGTATTTTCTGTCTCCTCGCTGCTCCGCCTCCCCCAACACCCCTGCCACGCACACTCCACGAAAGCTGAGAGTCTAGTGTCTCCTTCCCAAGGTGCTCCCAGTGCACAGAACGTCTCCTGGCTGAGTGGCCAAAAGTGACGGGGCTGGGACTCCCAGCCGAGGCTCCGTCCATGAAGGGGCCGCCCTACGCGGGGCACCGTTTTGCTCCCCCATCAGCGTCAGCGTCAACATCGTTTTAGGAACGCTTTTCCAGGGGGTGCCAGCCTCCAGCTGGCCCCAGCCTCCAGCCGAGCGTTCCTCTCCCTACTGAGCACCTGCTGTTCCCTGGGGCGTGGAAGGTCACAGGATTGGATGAGGCCCCGGCCACTCGGGCAGCTGCTCCCCGGCTCAGTGGTGAGGGCAGGGAGAGCCGTGAGGCGCACGGCTGTGGACTTGCTGAAGAAGAGGCGCTCAGTGAGTGCCTCCCCCCAGGGCCTGACCGCTCCAGAATGGGAACCAGCCACGACTCAGACTTAACGCCTGTCCTTGCCCTGAGAAGATGCACCCAGCAAGCCTGTCATCCCCAAGTCCCAAGCCAGGGGCAGCGGGCACAACAAGCAGGTCCCCCATGCCGGCACTGTGCTGAGGGCTCATCATCAGCTCATTTAATCTTCACAAGGATCCCGTAAGGTAGGTGATATTGCTCTGCCCATTTTACAGATGGGGGAAACTAAAGCACAGAGAGGCCAAGAAACTTGCCCAAGGTCACCCAGCAAGTCAATAGCAAAGACAGTTTGAAACTCAGAACCTCCCCCCACCATCCTTCACCACAGCTCCAAAGTCAATGCCCCCAGCACTACATAAGTGCACGTGAGCATGCACACGCATGTGTCCCATCCTGTATATATAACGCAGTGTGTATACAAACTCTGGTTTACAAAGATAGGCCTTTGGGAATGGGACCCAGGGCGCTGCTCTGTGACCAGCCCCCCAGAACACCCAGACAGAGCGCCCCCCAATGGCACTGTGACACAGTGCTCCAGAGGGTGCATCAAAGCCCTGGACCGGGGCACCAGCTTCCAGGTTGACCCCAGACAGCATGTCTCCCTCTGATCCTGTTTCCTCATCAGGAAATGCAAGGGTGTATCCCCCTGAGCAGGGGCTGCCCCCAGCTCTGATGTTCCAGAGCAGGAGGTTTCATCCCTTGGGGCCCTGCACCCCCATGCGCGTCCCACAGAAATGACAGAGCCTTGCCCCAGAAAAGCGTGCACACATGCACACAGAGTTGTGTTCACAACTAACCATGGAGCCTGCTTTCTCATGGACCCCAGGTTGAGAGTCCCTGTTTGGAGCAGCCCCCAAAGCCTCCATTTCCTTCTGTTTGAGTCATTGGACATCTTCGGAAGACAGAGAACTGGGCAACCCTGAGGGATTCTGCAAAGACCCCCCTGGTGAGAGGGCAGGGCCCTGTTTGGCCTGTTCAGGCTCCGTCATCCCTTCTGTCACCCTTGGCAGCCCAGAAGCCACACTATCCTTGCAGTCATGGATCATGGGAGGGCTGAGACCTGAAACCCAGGGAGGGATGAACTCTTCCCTCTGCCCAGAACGCCACCCCACCAGCCTCTCTCCAACAGCAACACCTCTTGGAAGCTGCTTTATTCCCTCTTGTGGGTATGGACTGAGCCACTCCAGGGCAAGAGTGAGTCTCACACCTCTCCCCAGGGCCTCGCCGGGGCTGGCACATGCAAGGGGCACCAAGGTGTGGGAGGGCTGGCAGGAAGGGAAGAGGGAGCACTCAGCCCCAGGGCTCTTGGGGCAGCCTCCTCTCCCCAGCGCTTGTCACTGCCTTGTTTTTGTCGCACACTCCAACCCTCAGTGACACCCATGTGCCTTTTAACCACAGCTTCCTGGAGACTAGATGCAGCCTACCTTCACATCCGCAGGGGAGCGTTTCCAGAACAGGAGGGTCCTCAGAGGGTCCCCAGCTCACACTGGGAAGCAGGTGTCACCCTGGCTTGCAGGCACAGAGACCCCTCAGTGCACAGCCCACTATCCCTTCCTGGTTCTGTCCTTTGGTTTTTCCATGTGGGAAACAGTTTGCTGAATCCCAAGGCTTTGGAGATCCTCTAAAAAGACCATGGGGACAGAGGGAAGGCAGGTAGGACCCTTTTACCCAGGTGGGGTTAGACATAGTCCTTGTGGCCCAGAGCAGTGACCCAAGCCCCCAACCTGAATCCCAGCCCAGCTGGGAGGCAGTCGGGCCCAAAAGGTGGGCTGATTGCTGTAACCTGCCTGTGGGAAGCGGCAGGTGCCCTGCCTGGAAGCCAAGGACCTGGGGCCTGTGTTCAGCTGAACAGATCCGCCTCTTTAGGGGAAGGCACGTGCTTCCAGATCTCTGCACACTTGGGCTGAAGGCCAGAGTGAGGTCCCAGTATGGTGCCAGGCATATCCCTCCCTCACCCCGGCTGGGCAGGCGGCCATGGGCAGCTGGGATAGGGGAGCCCAGAGAGATCATCATGCTGCCTCAATACATCTCCCGTCCCCATGACTGCTGCCGGCCTCCCCCCACTGGAGCTTCATCCTCTAGCTAACTCTGGGCCCTATCAGGATGGAGGGAGGCTGAGGACAGAACAGGGGACCCAGAGTCCTGGGTCAGGGAAGCAGGCAGTGCTTTCTGGGGGGCAGCAATTGTGTCCCCGAGCCACCAGAGATGCTCATAAACTAGGGCACAGGCAGGTGGGGTGAGGCTGGCAGTGCTGGGGGGGGCCTCAATGGGAGGCCAGGTGGAGTCCCCGGAGACAGCCTGGAGTGGCACAGGACCGAGATGGACCGAGATGGACCGAGATGGACCGAGATGGACCGTGATGTGGCACGGGGGCAGGGGCAGGGGGAGGGCAGAGCTCAGGCCTCACAATGACAAATTTCCTGCTGAGCAACCACAAACATTCACTGTGACTTTGGACAGAGTCTGGAAAAGACTGTTTCCTCCCTTGGCGGTATCATTTGTCTTGTTTTGAAGCCACGAGATTGCAGGCGCGAACTTATGGGCTAAAGTTTGTCTTAATTGCTGCGGCGTCACCACCTCGCTGGCAGATAACAGCACAATGAGCGAGTCGATGGGGCTGAGCCCTCCAGGTCCTTCTTCTAAAGTGAGACAAATTTCCCTCCTTTGAGCCCAACAGTCCATGGGCAGCTCTGTCATTTATTTATCTATCTAACAGTTTGCATTAACTTGCAAGGGATAAAAAGTCTCCCCTGCCCTCAGACGTAGTTAAAAGGGTCCAGCTGGGGAAGCCAGGCTGTGCTGCTGGGCCTTCTGCAGAATTTGCTTTCTATCCCCCACCGCTTTTGCGGAGCCATAGGGGAACACACTGAGGAAAGCAATGAGGCAACAGGGTGGAAAGCAAGCAAGGGGTTTCCAGAGTGCCAGTGCACAGATCACTTTAATAAGGTGACCAACTTTTTTCCAATGAAAAGGAGGACAGCTGATTCTGGGTGGTGAGCACATAATGCGAAGCATAGGTGATGTGATGTGGACTTGTACATCCGGAAACTATCTAATTGTTACCAATCAATGTCACCCCAATAAATTTAACAATAAAAAAAAAAAGAAAAGGAGGATATCTTGGAGGACACTTTTCGAGGGAGGACAGAACTTCCAAAAGGAGGTTGGTCACCTTACTTTAGTTCTGAGAAAGAAAAGAAATACTGCTGTCTTGCAATATCATATCCCCAAGCGTGGCAACCGGTCTTCACACTCGCCTCATTTGGTCCCAGCCCTCGTGCAAGGCAGGGGCATGAGTATCCCACCTGTGCCCCCATTCCATTTTCCCATCACAGGAGTGATGCTCTGCTCCCTGAATGAGCCGGGCTCTCTCTGCCTCTGAGCCATTGCACCGGCTGTTCCCTTAGCCCAGGACACCTTTCCCTGCTACCCTTTTTCCTCCTGCCCAGTTCCTACTCATCTTCCAAGGCTCAGCTGAAAGGCCTTCCTCCGGGGGGTGGCGGTGGGGCTTTCCAACAACCCACCTAGCCTACCTGTGACTCAGGAGGCCTAGGGCAGGGACAGAAGTGCCCCCCGCAACCCAGGTATGCAGATGAGCTCACCTGCCCTCACCCCTAAACTGTGAATCGCGTTCCCCCCACGCACTGCAGCTCCCAAGGACCTCTTTTGTCACAGACAGCTGTGGCAGACAGACTATGACAGCTCCCCCAAAAGATGTCAACATACCTGGAAACTACGAATATATTATGTTGCGTACAAGGGGGAATTATGGATGCAGATGGAATTAAGGTTGCTAATCCGATGACCTTAAAATAAGATTATCCTGGATTGTCCAGTTCAGCCCAGGGCACTCACAAGGTGGGTCACAGAGTAGAAGAGGGGGGCAGGCAAGGAGAGGTGGAGTCAGAGAGATTTGAAGATGCTACTCTGCTGCCTCTGGAGATGGAGAAAGGAGCCAGGAGCCCACGAAGGAAGGCGGCCTCTAGAAACCGGAAAACGCCGGGAACCAGATTCTCCGCAGAGCACGCTTGTCCAACCTGCGGCTCGCGGGCCCGGTGCAGCTCAGAGGGCCTTGAGTGCGACCCAACACAACTTGTAAACTTCCTTAAAACATGATGAGATATTTTTGTGTGTGAACTTTTTACTTTAGCTCATCAGCTATCGTTAGTGTATTGTACGCGTGGCCCAAAACAATTCTTCTTTCAATGTGGCCCAGGGAAGCCAAAAGGTTGGACACCGCTGCTTTAAGAGCAATTCAGGTCTGTTAATGCCTTGATTTTAGCCCAGTGACACCCATTTCTAACTTCTGACCTCCAGAATTGTAATCCATTTCTGCTGTTTTAAAACACTGGTAACTTGTTATACAAACTAAAACACTGTCCCTTCTTCTTTCCAAGCCCCGACTGTCACAAATGCCTTTGGAATGCGCGCTTCCATGTGTCCATCCCTTTATAGTTTACAAAGCCTGTGTTCCAGGCCCCCACAGGGATCCTCCATCCTGACCACCCGCGTGCGCGCGCACGCACACACACACACACACACACACACACAGCACGCACCCATTCCCACTCTACAAGAGTCAGGCTCCCTCTGGCCTCGAGGTCCCCTCCCCTCCCCTCGAGCCCTGGGGGTGGGGCCCTCCCAGGGCAGCACTAGTCCTGGGGATCAGCTAGGGTGAGGGGTACCCCCAGAGCCTCTCTGAATCCCAGCACAGGCACTGGAGGCACTGTCTACTTGCCAGATACTTCCTCAGCAGCTTCTGTGCACCAGGAGCTGGGGACATGGGTGACAGAGGCACGCTAGTCCCTATGCTCTAGCTGGCATCTCAGCAGGAGAGACACAAGAACGAATACCGTAACTTTGGGTGGGGATGATTGCTGTGAAGAATAAATAAAACAGGGTGAAGGGGTAGAGAGGGACAGGGTTAAGGGTGGGGTGGCAGCCATGGTATTGGGAGGCGGTCACCTTCCTATTTCTATTCATGCCAGCTAAGGGAACGTGAGCCCCCCAACTATGTGCCAGGTGCTCTGCTGGGCCCTTGGCATCTCTTATCTCAGTTAGTTCTCCCAACAGTCCTAGGATGCCAGCATGCCCATTTCATGGTCGAGGAAGCTGAGGGTCAGAGAGGGGAAGTGAGTCACCCAAAGCCACTCTGCTAGAAAGTCACAGCCCTAAGATTCAAACCCAGATGTTGAAGGCTGTTTCCTCAGCAAGAGCTGCCTCCAGGTGAGATGTGGGCCATGTTCTCTTAGGACCCTCACTCCAGTAAGAGACAGAACACTCATCGTCACCCCATCCCAGGCCAGCGTAGTAACAGAGGCACGTGCTACAGACATAGGAAGGTAGAAGGAGAAGTGAATTTTCAATGGGGAAGGGGAGGGGGAAACCCTCAACGATATTTGCTGAAGAGTGACAGGTTCCTGATTGCTGAGCAGGTACAGAACACTTCCATTTGCATCTGCAGAGGGAGGCTAGGTGGGCCCCTTCTCTGGGGAGACCCCCATCTCTCCTGGGGAAAGGAGGATAGTCACTTCCCCAGACCAGTAAAGACAGTGAGGTGCCAAGACAATGTAATGGGGAGAGTAATCTTTCCAACAAGTGGTACTGAGACAACTGGATGTCCACGTACAAAAGAGGGAATTTAGATCCTTGCCTTGCATCATACACAAACATTAATTCAAAGTAGGGTCAGCAAAGCCTTCTTAGAGATGATACCAAAAAGCACAAGCAGCAAAAAATAAACTAGATAAGTTGGCTGTCATCACTTTTGTACTTCGAAGGACATCATTAAGAAAATAAAAAGACCACTCACAGAAGATATTTGCAAAACCTATATCTGATAGGGAACTTGTATCTAAACTACACAAAGAACTCTTTCAACTCAATAATCACACTACAAATGTGCCAAGTGGGTAAAGTCTCCGAATAAACATTTCTCCAGAAGGTGTACAAATGGCTGATAAGCACAAAAGAAGATGCTCAAAATCATTACTCATCAGAGTATACAAGTCAAAACCACAATGAGATACTATTTCATACCCACTGGGATGGTTATAATAAAAAAGACAGATAATAACAAGTGTTGTCGAGACTGTGGAGAAATTGGAACCCTCATGCATTGCCAGTAGGAATGTAAAATGATGCAGTACTTTGGAAAAACAGCCTGGCAGTTCTTTAAAAGAGTAAAACATAGTTACCACATGACCCAGCAATTCTACACCTAGATGCATACCCAAGAGAGATTAAAACAAAAGCACACAAAAACTTGTACATAAATGTTCATAGCAACATCATTCAGAATAACCCCAAAGTAGAAACAACCCAAACATTCATCAGTGAATGATCAGATAAACAAATGTAGGATAGCCATACAATGGAATATTATTTGGCAATAAAAAAGGATGAAGTACTGATGCAAGCTACAACGTGGATGAAACTCAAAAACATGCTAAGTGAGGGATGCCAGGAATAGCTCAGCAGTTGAGTGCTTGCCTCACAATCACAAGGCCTGGGGTTCAATTCCCAGCCCTGACCTGTGCAACCCCATATGCTGAACTGTGGCTCAACAGGTAACCACCAGGATGGCTTGGTGGCAAAAATTCTCACCTCCCATGCAGGAGGCCCCTGGTTCAGTTCCCGCCCCATGTGGCCCCACATCCACCTGTGTGGAATGAAACCATGTCACACCTAATGATGTACAACTATGGAGACTTCTCAGGGCTCTTCACCCTTATCTATCTATCTATCTATCTTCTCTCAAAAAACAATAAATCTTTTTTTTTTTTTTAAACATGCTATAACTTCTTGGCTTTTTAGCTAAGATCAAGTGTAAAACACATGCTAACTGAAAGAAGACAGTCATGCCCCAGGATAGCAAGCTGAGCATTTTACCTTGCAACCATGAAGTCTGGGAGCAAGCCCTGGCCCCGGCCTATGCAAATCCATATGCTGAACTGTGACATAGCTGATAACCACCAGAATGGTGGCAAATGTTCTTGCCTCCCATGCGGCAGGCCCCTGGTTCTGTTCCCGCCCAGCTCAGCCCCATATCTACCTGTGTCCTATGTCACAACTAATGATGTACCACTATGGAAACTACTCTGGGCCCTCCCCCACTTCTCTCTCTCTCTCTCTTTTTCTGTCTCTCTTTCTCTCTCTCTCTGACAGTAAAATAAATCTAGAAAGAAAGAAAGAAAAGAAAAGAAAGAAGACAGTCACAAAAGACACATACTATATGGTTTCATTTATATGAAATGTCCAAAATAGGCAAATCTACAGAAGCAGAAAGTAGTGGATGCTTAGGGCTGGGGAGGGGAGAGAGATGGCAGTGACAGCTAGCAGGTATGGGTTTTCTCTTTGGGTTCATGAAAATGTTCTAAAACTGATGTGATAGTTGCATACCTCTTTGAATATATGAAAAACCATCGAATTGTACACCTTAAACAGGTGAATTATGTGGTATATGAGTTACATCCCAATAAAGCTCAATGTGTCCCCGCAAGCAGACTGGGGTCCACTGGGCTGCAGTGTTCAGGCAGCCGTGCAGAAGTTCTCTGAGGCTAACCAGGAAGGGGGACCTCACATGTGGTCAGCAACTACTTTGTGCCATCTGCTTTGTGTAGGGCTGAGATTAAGGGGAAGGTTTTTTAGGACCTTGAAAGGGAATAGTTCCTCAATTTTGCACCTGAAGCACCTCACTCTAGTCTTCAGACCTGGTTTCATACTATATACCCAGCACCTCATTGAATGTTATGACATCCCTGTAAGACACACATGACTACTTTACAGATTCATGTTTGGAGACTTAAACAGAACTGGGATTTTAAACCAGGTCTTGCTGGCTCCAGAGTCTGTTCTCTTTCCAACATGCTGAGTGGAGGAGACCCTGAGAAGGAAGCCCCGCACAACCAGGGAATGCTTAGCAAGCCTGCCAGCAGCTCCCCGCCTACCTGCCGGGGCTCATCCCCATCCCCTAAGAGAATGGGTTTCCGGGCTTCTGCCTGAGTAGCCTCGCCTGAAGTATGAGAGGTGGGAATCCCAAGACCTCCCAGGCATTGCCAGGGAGCACAGAACCCTCTACTATTGAAGAACCAGACTGGCCACTGGACACCCAGAGCATCATTTAATCACTGTGGCCAGCAGGTCAGCTGGGACCTGGGCTGGGACCTCAGTCCTTACACACAAATGCTGTTCACTCATTCACTCCACAAAAATGTGGGGCACCTACTGTGCGCTGGGCCCTGTGCTAGGCCCTGGGTATACAACAGCAAACAAAACATTTCAGTGGAAGAGACAGAAAACACTCCCAAAGAAATAACTAACTGGGAAATATTAACCAGTGAACAATCCAATAATGAAAATGAAACAGCAGGAGACAGAGAGAGATAAAGGGCCCAGGACAACAGGCCAGCTCAGAAGAGGCCATGTATTGTCCAGGAGCGGCCTCTGAGGCTTCTGGAAAGCAGGCACTGGACAGAGAAGCCAAGGCAGTGTGCTCTGTGGGGCAGAACTCTAGGTGCCATTGCGTCTTGTTGGTGTGTTTCCTTGAGTTGGCTGGAAACTTCAAGGTGCCCACAGTCTCCCCTGTGCTAAGGACCTTAGAACGAGGCTGTGGCTAAGCTGGAGCAGACAGGAAGGTAGCCCTTGGGTTGGTGAGGGGCCTGGCATATGGGCAGGGACCCCAACTAGAGATTTGGAGGGAAGGGGAGTCCTGGGGCCAGCTGAGCTGTGCACCCACCCTCTTTCCCAAATACGTGGGTTCGGGCCTTAGGGGCGTCTATGTCTGGTTGGAGCAAAGAAGTCTGATCCTGGGCTCCCTCCTCAGTTCCTCCCAGCCTCCCTTGTGTCCCCAAGTGCAGAGAGAGCCCCATTATGGGCAGAACCAGTCCCCATCACCTTCAAACCACTCCCAAGGTTTCCTGGCTCTGCCCTCCGCCCCCCAAGCTTAAGCAACATGCACTCAACCAGGGCCCCTCAGGGCCCGCCCCTCAGGGTTCCAGATGTCTGTCTTCAGCACTCTTGGGCCTGGAAGTAGGTAAATCCTCCACTCCCGCAAAGTGCCAGTCAAGTGCCCCTCCTACAGATGCAGATACTGAGTCCAAGTCAAGGTCCACAGTCACTCAAGCAAGTGGTCAAGTTGAAGACTTGGATCTGGGCTGAGACTTGTCTCGCTCCTTCTGATGTCCCCAGGAACGGGGACTCCTCCGCTGGGAGGAGCCCTGGCCTGGCCTCTGAGCCCGAGGAGCCCGCTCTGGGCAGCAGGGTCCGGGAGGGCGGGGCTCGTCCCGGCCTTCCCGGGCCTCGGTCCGCCCCGCGGCGCCGGGAGCTCTGCGCACCTTCGCGCCGGCTCCGCTCCGCGGCGCGGCCGCCCCGCAAGCCCCGCCCAGCCGCCTCCGCTCGCCTGGCTGGGCCCGGCCGCCGCGCGGGCCCGCGGTGTATCCGGCCGTCGGATTAATATCCAGATATTAAGTAAACAATAAATTAGCAAAACTACAAGAAAATTTTACAGCCCTTTGCATTTGGCAATCATTGAGTGTTAATTAGAAATTCATTACAATTAAAACCCTGCCTAAACAGGGCCTGCGTGCCTTAATTACATCTGATTTTTAATTCAGAATACGTGTTTACACAGTAAGCGCTACGTACCCCATGATTATCCCCAATCCTCTTTATACTGTACTAATTATGTAAATTAAACCTAATTAACTGACGAAAACTGCCGTTAATTCAACTGGTAAAAGATATGTGCTTGCGGAGGAGGCGCGGCCGCCCAGCCCCAGCCACAGCAAGAACGGGTGCGGGACGCGGGGCAGCGCAGACGCGGCGCCGGGGACGCGGAGGCGGGGGAGGGCGCACGTGACTCGGTGGCCGGCCCTCCGACTTCAGAGTCACCGGCAGTGGGAAAAGGAGAGCGAATCCGCGATCACGGGGGTCAGAAAGTCCCAGGGCACCGACTTCCGCGGGCTCCCCAGGCTGTACTCGGGGCCGCGGGACCCAGAGCCCCTCTAAGGAAGAAGGGTCCCGGCTGCCGCGTCCGCGCCTGAGTTCAAGTGCCAGCGCCCCCAGCGCCTCAACCTGAGCAAGCGACCTGGCTTGCTAGGCCTGTTCCCTCTGCACGGAGTGTGGTGCGGGCGGTAACACAAGCCTCTCCTTCTCCCCTTCACCAAGCGAGGCCCTCCCCGCAGCGGGCAAGGCACAAAATCTGGGGGCTGGGAGATCCCCCTTATTGATCGAGGCGCCTGGGTTGACTTCCACTGCCTGGCCCTCCGTTTTCTGCCTGTAAAATGGGGAGAAATGACCCCCACTTATTGCCAGGGCCACTGTGACAACCGGCTCTGCCAACTGGGAAGTGCGGTTCGCGCTGATGCTAACCGTGTGGACGCTGGGCAAGAGCAGAGCCCAGTCCCGACCCCCAAGACCCGTCCCCCCGGAGACCACCGTCCCTCCAGCGAGCGGCGGCGCCTCCACCCTCTCCAGCTGCGCTCGGGGCGGAAGAGCTGAGTGGGCCGGCGAGGACCGGCGGGCGCGGGGAGCTGTCCGCAGTGTGGTGCTGAACAGAGAGGCCTGGGAACCCTGCATGTCTGGGGCCGTAACCGGAAAGGGAGCTTTAGTCCCCGGGGCCCGGCGGCCAGGCCGCGAACACCCTGAAGGCCGGCCCTGCGGGCGCTGTGCGCCTTCACAGTGCAATAGAGGCAGGACACGCAGGCCCATCCTCTTCCACTCCCACCACCACCTCCACCCCGGGGGCGTCCTGACTCCGCCATCGCTGTCTACCACCACTCCGAAGTATGAGATGCCTTAAAAAAAAAAAAAATCATTAGGAGGCTAAGAATAATTACCAAACGGGATTGTAATTATGGGCTGGGGGAGGCTGGCCCGGGGAGCGAGGGATGAGCAGGTGGAAGCTGGGGGCAGTTCTCGCATTGGGAGGTTCCTGCTTTCCTCAGAAGGAAGGAGAGGGGTAGAAAACGGCAGAGTTAGAGCGGGACAGAGGCAGAGAATGAGCAAGACGGAGGGGACAGAGGCAGAGAGAGACACGGGCCGAGCACACTCCGGGGGAAAAGAGAAAGACAGGGAGACCCACGAGAGCGGAAGATGGGAACAGGGTGGGGGTGAGAGAGCAAGAGCCCGCTCTAGAAGGGACTCCGCAGAACGGACAGCGCTCCTCTCAAACTTGGGGGTCGTGTCCGAGGCCTCGGAGCTCCGTTAACCAAGGGGAGAAGGAGGTGGTGAACGAGTCCTCAGCCCGGGCCTAGCCGCCCCATCTCTCCCAGGGCTAGGCCTGGGTGATCCTCTCACACCCCAGAGGCTTTTCCCGCGGCCCCTGCGAGCCAACGGAGAGAAAAGCCAGAGGGGACACGCGGAGAAGGAGGGAAGCGAACCCAGAGGAGCTGGAATGCAGGAGGGGAGAGGACCCGAGCGAGAGTTAAAACGTGGCGGTGGGGGCGAGGGCGACCGGGTGCCGCTGGCCGCGGAAGATTTATGGCGCCGCCCGGGTTCCAAGGACGGGCTGAGCCCGCCGCTGCTGCCAATGTCGGGAGCCGCAGTGGCCGCTGCGCCCCCTGCCCGAGCGGCCCGCCGCGCCCCGGGCCATCGCTGCCATTATTAACTTCTGTTTGATTAGGGTAATTGTTCAAACTTGGGCTGGACAGTATGATTAATTACAGTTTAATTAACGTGTCCATTAAGGACACTTAATACCACTGGGGGGAGGGAGGGTTGAGGGGCGCGCCTGGGTGCGGGCGAACAGAGGGAGTGCAGCGCGACTGGTAACGCAAAGGAAGTAGAGACCGAGGTTAAGAGAGAGGGTGCATAAGGGGACCCCGTGAGGGTAATGAGGGGCGGATGGTGAAAACAGAAACCAGCAGACAGAGAGGGGAGAAGGGTGGGTAGAAACGGGGCTTGGAGAAGAGAGAGGATCCCAAGGGGTGTCTGCAGCGTCAAGGGGCTAGACCCTCACCACGGGGAAACTGAACTAGCAGGAGAGCTAGAGAGTGGTTGACCCCAGCCATCTCCCAGCGAGGCCTTGGCTCCTGACCAACCTCGGGAGAACCCCCAAATCCATGTCTCTGCTCGGTGAAGGAGGCAGGAAGCCACCCCTCCCCAGGCTGGAGCTGTCCTGACACCTCCCAGCCAAAGCAGACGCGGTGGGGGAGTTGGCTCTGCCCCTTCCCATCTGCCCTCGCCCCACCGTGGTCCCCATCGCGGCCTCTGGCAACCTTACTGGCTTCCCAGGACCACTGTCCCGCTCCACCCTCCTGGCCCGAAAGTGCGGTGCTCCTCCCCGCCCCTTCCTCCTAAGCTGGCCTTAGCCCTACCACCCCGCCTTGGCCGGGACCGCTCCTGGCCCCGAGGAGCACAGCGCCTCCCCACTTCGTTTCTGGGGGCGAACTCTGCGGCCCCAGGGCCCTTCCTCCCTCCTGGCCCCTTTGGCAAGCGCGGGCCGCAGGTGCCGCGCGCAGGGCGCAGGTGTGCGGCCGCTTACCTGGGGAGCACAGGCCCGAGGCGGCGGGCGCGGGGCTTGTGGCCCGCGGGCGAGCGGGCCCGGGGAGGGCAGGAGTGACTGCGAGGGCGGTGGGTGTGGCGCCCCAGCTCGCAGCTGTCAGGCGTGCCCGCCCCGCGCCCGCCTCGCACTAGGGCTGTGACCGCGCGGTGCCCGTCGCCGCGCCATGCGCTCCACGCTCCAGCCTCCGTTCCGGGCCCTTCCGGGGCCTCAGGCTCAGCGGCCCAAGGCACACGCCTGCGTGCCCGGGGCCCCGGCGCCCCGCACCTGCTGAGAGCCGGCGCCGCGCGGGAGGGGCCCGTGGGGCCGCGGGAGTGAGCGCGGGGAGCCCGGGAGCGCGGCTGTGCGCGCGCGCGGGGAGGGGCCGCGCCGTCACCCGGAGAGCCCGGCGGATCCCGGACTCCCGCCCGGCGCTCCGCCCGCCGCGCACCTCGGCTCACCGCCTGCCCGGCTCCCGCCGCCGCCGCCGCCGCAGGGTGAGTCTCCGCGTCCGGTCGTCGGCCGCCCCCGCACCGGGCCCCTCCAGCTTCTTTCGTTTAGTTCGGCTTTGGGCTCTTGTGGCTGTTGCTTTTATTATTAGACCTAAAGACTCCATGATCTGACGCCCACCGCTGCCGGCCACCCACCTCGTCGCCCTGTCCAAGCCCACCCCTCACGCCCCAGGAGCGAGCACGGGGCTCCCAGAGCCGCGCTCGCCGCGGCCGCTTGCCGCTGCGCACAGACCTGCGCCCGGGCTTCCCGCTCGGGCTCGGAGATCCGGATCCTTTCCGAGGGTCCTCCGGGGCCCCGGGCCCCCTCCTCCGGCTCGGGAAAACCCCCGGGGACCGCAGCCCCTCCGCTTGGGAAGGATGTGCTCGGCTCCGGGCGGCCCCTTCACTGCACGCGGGCAGGGCATACTTGCGGATTTCGGGGAGTCGGGAAGACATCACCCGTCCCCAGAGCCGGGCACCCCCGGGCCGCCTCCCCAGCCCGCCTGGAAGCCCTTCGGGGGTGCGGGACTTGTCTTGGTGACCCCTTTGCCGGGTCGTTTGGGCACTGTGTTTGCTTCCTAAAATGTTACAAGGCACCTCAACGCGACAGGACGGTCAACTTGTTTCAATTCGATCCGCAGAGATAAAGATGAAACAGACAGATAACATAAATAGCTTGATACTTGAAGAAGGTATGGAGACACATGGGAGAAGGAGGAGGGATCTGGGAGAGACAGACTGCTCAGGAAGATAAGATCGACAGACCTGGGCAGAGAGGGCAAGGAGACAGACAGACAGAAGGCCCCCGTCTTCTTGATGGAGGCTTTTAAACTCAGATCCCTGTCCGGCTGGAGCTGCCGCCTTCTCTGAAAATGGATTTTCCTTTCTTTCGGAGTTTAGGGGAGGGACCCTCAGGGCTGGGCTGCCCGGGCCCCAGGAGCGCCTGCAGCAGTGGGCCGGGTGGGAGTCCTCTGTGTCTGAGGACACGTGGCTGGGCCCGGCCACCTAGGGAGCCCCAAGATCAGGCTCCTGGTCCCCCCGCTGCTGAGTACGCGGATACAGCCGCCGCCCTCCACCGACCAGCGAGCAGAGCATGGGACGGGCAGCAACTTCTGACCTCGAACCTTGTGATGCCTCAAGAGACCGGCCAGGATTCCTTTCAGCCCATATGAACCAGGATAGCCCAGCATGAAGGATACTCAGAGAGGAGATGCCTCCCCCAGACCCCCTGAAAAGAGGAAGCCCAGAGCCCAGAGAGACTGCATCTGGCCTGGGAGAAAACAGCCTCTCTGAAGGAGGAAAACTTAGGGAGTGGGCAGCTAGACGCCAAGAAGTGGCTCCTAACAAACTTCCTTGAGAACCTCTCCGTCTCACGCAGTGAACAGGATGGAAACCAGCTTTGGTCTGGAACGCAGCTAAAAATGCAGAAAATGTGGTTAGGAACTGCGTGACCCTGGCCCCACTGATGGCTGGAAAGAAAACGGTTTCTATTTCCAGCCGGAATTTTTCCGCCCAACGAACGCGGGGCGCCGCGCGTGAGAGGAGAAGCTGGAGTTCATGGAAACCAGCGCTGTTATCCTAGGGAGAAGGCTCGGCACGGAGCTGGGTGCGCTGGGGGCCGCCCTGGGGCTGTGGGTGCCAACGGCGTGCTTTGGAGAGAACAGGGTTCAGCACCGCGAACAGCGGTCGCCTCAGCCTCTCTCCCCTCACTCACAGCCTGGAGACCCCCCCCCCGCCCCCTGCTGTTTGGAGAGCGGCAGTGACCGCCCCTCCCCCAAACCCTCCTAGCGCTGCCCCCGCCCGCCCCAATGCATGCGAATGCATGCGCGACTGAGCAGAGGGGCGGCCGGTCCCCGAAGTCCGGGCTTCAGGACCCGGGTGGGTAGGGCAGGCTGCGAGGGTGGCCGAAGGCGCACGGATCTCGGCACCGGGAAGTCTGGATTCGGCCATGTCTTTGCTGTGTGGCCGTGGGCAAGTCACTCTCCGTCTCTGGGCTCCGTGTCCTCCCCATTCCGAAAACAGGATTGCGTTCCTAGCTGCCGGGGCATTTCTGAGGTCTCAATTACCCCTTCTCCTCCCCCAAGACTCTGGGGCTTTTGTTCTGGCGCCAGCATGCGTCTGCATAACAAAAGGCGCTCGTCCAGGGGGGCGAATAAGCTTGGACTCCCCATTGCCAAGATTCCCCTGCGCGCCCGACTCTGCGCGCCGGGCTGGGCGGGCCTGAGCCGCGGCGGCGCTGAAATGGCTCATCTGCTCTCTGCTTTCTCTGTTTCGCAGGAGCGGCGGCATGGAGGCTCTCACCACGCAGCTGGGCCCGGGTCGCGAAGGCAACTCCTCGCCCAACTCGAAACAGGAGCTGCAGCCCTACTCGGGCTCCAGCGCTCTCAAACCTAACCAGGTGGGCGAGACGTCGCTGTACGGAGTGCCTATCGTGTCTCTGGTCATCGACGGCCAAGAGCGCCTGTGCCTGGCGCAGATCTCCAACACCCTCCTCAAGAACTACAGCTACAATGAAATTCACAACCGCCGCGTGGCCCTAGGCATCACGTGCGTGCAATGCACGCCAGTGCAGCTGGAGATTCTGCGCCGGGCCGGGGCCATGCCCATCTCGTCGCGCCGCTGCGGCATGATCACGAAGCGCGAGGCTGAACGCCTGTGCAAGTCGTTCCTGGGCGAGCATAAGCCACCCAAGCTGCCCGAGAACTTCGCCTTCGATGTGGTGCATGAATGCGCGTGGGGCTCGCGCGGCAGCTTCATCCCTGCGCGTTACAACAGTTCGCGTGCCAAGTGCATCAAGTGCGGCTATTGCAGCATGTACTTCTCGCCCAACAAATTCATTTTCCACTCGCACCGCACACCTGACGCCAAGTATACGCAGCCTGACGCCGCCAACTTCAACTCGTGGCGCCGTCACCTTAAACTCAGTGACAAATCGGCCACAGACGAGCTGAGCCACGCTTGGGAGGACGTCAAGGCCATGTTCAACGGCGGCACGCGCAAGCGGACCTTCTCGCTGCAAGGCGGCGGCGCTCATGGGGGGTCAGGTGGGCAGGGGAAAAGTGGTGCCGGCGCCGGCGGCGGCGGCGGCGGCGGCGGGGGCCCGGGGTGCGGCGCGGAGATGGCCCCAGGCCCGCCGCCCCACAAAAGCCTGCGCTGTGGCGAAGATGAGGCCGCCGGGCCTCCTGGGCCGCCGCCTCCTCATCCGCAGCGGGGACTTAGTCTGGCCCCGGGAGCCGGCGGCCCTGTGGGCCCTGGAGGGCCCGGTGGTGGCGCAGGGGTGCGCAGCTACCCCGTGATCCCAGTGCCCAGCAAGGGCTTCGGCCTCTTGCAGAAGCTGCCCCCACCGCTTTTCCCTCATCCCTACGGCTTCCCCACGGCTTTCGGCCTCTGCCCCAAAAAGGACGACCCGGTGCTCGGCGCGGGCGAACCCAAGGGCGGCCCAGGCACCGGGAGCAGCGGGGGCGCGGGCACTGGCGGAGGCGCGGGCGGCCCAGGCACCGGCCACCTGCCCCCGGGGGCCGGGGCTGGCCCTGGCGGTGGCGCCATGTTCTGGGGTCACCAGCCCTCCGGGGCAGCCAAGGACGCTGCGGCCGTGGCCGCCGCGGCCGCCGCAGCCACTGTTTACCCGACGTTCCCCATGTTCTGGCCGGCGGCGGGCAGCCTTCCGGTCCCGCCCTATCCAGCTGCGCAAAGCCAAGCCAAGGCCGTGGCGGCCGCTGTAGCGGCGGCGGCGGCGGCGGCGGCGGCGGCGGCGGGTGGCGGGGGCCCGGAGCCCCTGGACGGTGGGGAGCCGGCCAAAGAGGGCGGACTGGGAGCAGAGGAGCGCTGCCCAAGCGCGCTGTCCCGTGGGCCGCTGGACGAGGACGGTGTGGACGAGGCGCTGCCGCCGCCCCTGGCCCCGCTGCCGCCCGCACGCAAAGGCTCCTACGTGTCGGCCTTCCGGCCTGTGGTCAAGGACGCCGAGAGCATTGCCAAGCTCTACGGCAGCGCCCGCGACGCGTACGGCGCAGGGCCTGCTCGAGGGCCCGGGCCCGGCGCGGGGGCCGGCGGCGGCTACGCGAGTCCGGACTTTCTGAGCGAGGGCAGCTCCAGCTACCACTCAGCCTCGCCCGATGTGGACACTGCGGACGAGCCCGAGGTGGACGTGGAGTCCAACCGCTTCCCCGACGACGAGGGCGCCCCAGACGAGGCCGAGCCCAGCGTGGCCGGCGCCCCCAGCACAGGAGGCGGCCCAGACGGCGAGCAGCCCGCCGGGCCCCCGTCTACCTCGTCATCGGGCGCCGACTGTCCCACAGACTCGCCCGACTGCGGCAGCCCTCGGCCCCGGCGCCGCCCGGGGCTAGCCCCAGCTAGCCGGTCTGCGTTTGGGGATCTGGCGGCCGACGACGTGGCGCGGAGACCCGAAAGGAGCCCGCCGAGCGGCGGCTATGAGCTGCGAGAGCCTTGCGGGCCGCTGGGGGGGCCCGCGCCGGCCAAGGTGAGCCCCGCGCCCGCCCTGTTGGTGGCGCCTCCCTGCTTGCCCCTCGGCGCCGCGGGGATGTGGCGCCGGCCCTGGCCGGGTTGGGGATGGAAATTTTGTTGAGTCGGTGTCCGAGCAGCAGGCCCCGGCTGCGCTCTTGGGTGCGCGCAGCTGGGGGAGTGTGGTGGGGCTGGGCTCGCTAGGACCCCTGGCTGAGGGTTTCGGAAGATCGGGGCGGGGGGTGAGGCCGGCCTGAGAAACCGGCGCGCTGTTCTCATTGATGGGAGTGAGGAGGGGACGGGCAGAGGCCGCCAGTCACACAGAGACAGAAAGAGAGAAATAAAAGGGACCTGGAGGAAGGAGGGAGAGGGACCCGACGCCAGAGGGAAAAGGCTCGTGCGGCCTGGTCGGTAGCGCGCCCGCCCGCCCAGGTGGTGATCAGAGCCGTGGGGAAGAGCAGCGGGCAAGGAGAGGGCGCCCTCTCCCCCAGGCCGAAGCCCGAGTACGGGGTCCCTGGAATCTTCTTGCACCTCAACTCGTGGTTGTCCGAGTCTCTTCGAATTGCTGCCTTAAGGATTCGTGGTGGGCAGCTGTCTGTACCGTATGAGGGGCTGGAGAGGGGGCCTCCGGGAGTCGGGGCGGCGGGTCTGGGTGTGGGGGTGCAGCTAGGGCGGGATTGTTGGCTCTTGGAAAGTGGGTGCGCACATTTGTACATTTCCATTCGGTCCATTAAAACACGAATCGTTAGCCAGATGCGAGAGGCGTCCTTTATGCCGGGGATCGTGGGCGGGCAGGAGGGAGGAGGGCGAAGAGGGTGGGGGCTGCTCTGAACGGCCCCGGGCTTGGGAGCCGCTTTGTGTGTCAGGTCATTTTCTCGGGGGGCGCTAATAATTACCCTGAATCTACAAAAGTGATCCGGCCTCACAGGGCTCAAGGCTGCGCGGTGTGCGTCCCCGCCGCCCGGGGCGCTCCAGTCCCCCCGGCGAGCCGACCTCCGCCACCCGCTCAGCAGTCCCTCCCGGCCGCCGCCAAGCGTCCCCTTAACCGCCTGTCGTTTCTCGGCCGACGCAGGTGTACGCGCCCGAGCGGGACGAGCACGTGAAGAACGCGGCGGCGGCGCTGGGGCCCGCGGCCTCCTACCTCTGCACCCCCGAGGCCCACGGTAACGCCCCGACCCCCTGAGGAGGTCGCTGGCCAATGTGGTGGGGGAACGCAGGCAGAGGGCCAGGGCCAGGGGGAGCCTTCGGAGGAAGACGGGAGGAGAAATGGGCAGAGAAAACGCGAGGAAGAGGGAGGGGAAAGAAAAACAATGGGGAAGGGGTGGGGGGCTAAACGAGAACTCCCCAAAACTTCCATCGTTTGGTTATTTTACCACCCTCTCCAGCACATAAACACACGCTCACGTACACATCATACAATGGGTTAAAACCTCTCAAATAAAAGCACGCCTGGCACCTCTTTCAAGTCCTCCCATTTATTCAGCAAGTGTTTTGGGTCCCGAAGTCCCCCCGTGGTCACCCAGGGTCCAGCAGATGGTGGGGAGCGCTTGGGTGCCCCCTTGAAGCGCCGTGGTAGCCACTCCGGGCCAACGCGGGTGGGGGAGCCCGGCACGTGCACACCTCACCCGGTGGCTCGCAGAGGAGGGGCTCGGGGCCTTAGCAACCCCCGCAGGCCGAGCCCCGGAGCGCGTCGCCCTCCCCATGGTCACCGCCGGGGCTGCGTCCTCGGCGGGAGCCGCGCAGGCAGATCCGGCGGCTCCGCGCGCTCCCGTGCCCCAGAATCTGCGTGCGATGTAGGTCGCTCGTCCCTGGTGGGCCTGGCTGCTCGTCTTGCTCTTTTCGGAGGGGTTGGAGAGGGGGCGTAGAGCCCGACCAGAGCAGCCCGCGCGCGGGGGAGGGTGTGCCCGGCCCCAGCCTGAGGGTGTGAGCCCGGGCGCACAGCCGGAAACAGCGGCGGCCGCCACGCTCTTAATTAGCGCTCGGGCGCCCCGACCGCGGCAGCTCTGGCCGTATCGGGGTCACGGTTTCTTCGCTTCTCCTTGAAACTCGGTTTATTGCCTTTAAGAGCCGGATAAGGAAGACAATCACTCGACCGCCGCCGACGATTTGGAAACGAGGAAATCCTATCCAGACCAAAGGAGCATCTCTCAGCCAAGTCCTGCAAATATAGACCGAGGTGAGCCCTAGAACCCTCGCGCACCGCCCTCGGTAGTGCGCCAGGGCCCAGGTTGACCAGATGCCTAGTGGCTTCTGCTTGTGAAGACGGCTTTCCATCAAGCCTAAGCGGCTGCCAGTTCCCTCCTGCGGCTGGCAGATGAATATTTAACCAGCGCGGGCAAGGTGCAGGCCAAGTTTACTGAGCTGCTTACCTCTTTTGTGGAGTTGGGGCTCGAGTGACAAAGAGGGGCATGTTAGAAGGAAATGAGGGACACCATCACCCACATAAACCAAGTCAAAGGGCATTTCCTGTCCTAAGAGAGTGCCTGTCTTCCCTGGGTCCGCTGTCCTACAGTGGGTCGCCCTCTAAAGTGATGGGCACAACACTACAATGATAGCTCGGAAGGTGGGTAGTAGTGGATGCCTGTTCCTGTTTCCTCTAAAGGCAGAGGGTCTGGAGTAAGTGCCTGACTTAGCACAGTTCCGGGGAAGCTCACTTCTCCGCTCCCAAGGCCTCTCCCAGGACGGAACCCCTCTTACCTGTCATTGCATCCTAGGCGAAGATGGGCTCACCCTGGATGTCACAGGAACTCAGCTAGTGGAGAAGGATATTGAGAACCTGGCCAGAGGTGAGGTTACATCTGCAAAATGAGCTACGCTGTGTTATTCCTGTGGGAGTGAGTGTGAGAGGACAGGGCTCTTGGGGAATTGGTTGTCACTGAGTGGAAAGGATAACCCCGCCCGTAGACACATTATCCTGATCCAGGTGTGTATGTGGGTATGGGGTAGCCAGAGGGAACCAACCCCCAGAAGTTAATTGGAAGTTTGGGTTCCCAGGGCTGGGCCTGTCTGAGTAGCCCAGCGACAAAGGGAGATGAGTGATGATCCTAAGAGCTTGATGCATGTGGACAATCAGACAGAACAATCTGAGTCTCCCAAACTCCCTGAAAAACATGACTTTCTGAAGAGCAAGATTCCCAGGAAACATTTCATTTAGGAATGTCTGAAAGGTTAATCCCCCCCCCCCTCCCCCGGACTTAATGCATAACCACCCGCACCATCCTAAATGGGATGAGGATGGAGCTTGTTTGCAGAGTAGGATCCTGAGGTTGTTACTTAGCCTGCAAGGGGAGAGAGTGTGGCTTGAAGCACAGAGGATGGGAGCCCCACGTTGCTCCTCTCTCTCCCATTTCTGTGTTTTCTGGGCTCCTGCTAGGGAAGAATTTCTCAGAGAACCTCCCCATGGGGAGGACCCAGATACCATAGTGCTATGGTCAGGGCAGCCCCCTGCCAACGCTTTGGAGCTGGTTTCTGAGGGCACTAGTGGGGCTTTCCACACCTACCTGCTACCCTCTCCCCAAACCAGCCCAGGGCTTGGAAATTGGTGTGGGAAGAAAAGAGCAGGTCTTTCACCCTGTGTAGTTACAGATTTCACAGGATATGCAATTACCTTCAAAATCATTCATTGGTGCTCGTTATAATGAGTGTTTTAGCATGGATTTAGGGCCTGGGGACCTCCTGGAATTGCAAACTGTTGTAAGTATATATATGTATTTTTCCAGGGTCAGGATCCAAGCCTTTGACCAGGTTCTCCCTGCTCTGTATTATTGGAGAGAGGGATTAGGTCTGTCTTTTGAAAGGGTAAATCGAGTCATCCCAGCCAGCCTCTAAGGGGAGTTAGGAACAACTAAAGCAGATGCCACACTGGTTAGTGACTTGAGCCCAGGGCCTAGATGTCGAACGTGCACTCCACCATCCTGAATTTGATTCTTCTGAGCTATCTATCTCCTAGGCCCTTTTTCTCACCTAAATCTTCTGGAAACAAATGGTAAAACTGAGTGCTGAGAGCCTCTACCTAATGCTGGCCCGACTTCTATCTCAGCTATTGGCCAGGGCAGGGCCTGGGTGCCTCTGGCCTCCTGAGTCTTGCACAGCCTCCTCTTTTACCTCCCATTCATTCTCGCCCCTTCATAGAAGAATTGCAAAAACTGCTCCTGGAGCAAATGGAGCTCCGCAAGAAGCTGGAGCGAGAATTTCAGAGTCTCAAAGGTACCCCGATCCCGACCCACCTTCCCCTACCCCCCACTGCATCTCATCACAGAACCTTCTTCACCGCACAGAGCCTCCTTCAGGGTCCCCCAGTGCAGACAGCTGCCCTGCGGGCCCTGCGGAAGCTGCCAAACCCTCCTTTCCTGGGGTTTCCCGCTAGGCCAAAGACTGAGGGGGGTGGGGTGTGCATGGGGAGTGGGGGAAATGGGGCCGAGGGAGGGGGCTGTGTGTAACAGCTCTCACTTAATCAATTTGCACAGATAATTTTCAGGATCAAATGAAGAGGGAATTGGCTTATCGAGAAGAAATGGTGCAACAGCTGCAAATTGTCAGAGGTAAGACCGGAGTCAGGTGAGCGCCTGCACGGGCGGTAACTGCCTCTCGTCTGGCAGGAGCCGCAATGTTGGCTCAGTCATTTGGATTTAAATTGAAGGTAATTTAACAATTATTTTTTTTTATTTAATATCCTTTGTATACTCTGATTAGCCTCAGAATGGCAAGCGAGCCCAGCAAACGGCTTGCAGGCATCATTACATGGAGTGATTGAACTTCTTATCGCGGCAATTTCCATGGTTTCTAAATTAAAAATCGAGGCGTAAAATTACCTGGGAAGTAATGCCTAAGTTTGCTTTAATTTTGGTTAGATCTGTCTGCCTTTAAGCGCCATCCCTGGCCATCTCCTCCCTCCTCCAGGCTGCAGCTTGGAGCGCTGAAGCCCCCTCCCTCCGTCCCGACTTGTTTCTACGAGGGGGTAGAACTGGGGAGAGGGTGAGGCCCAGGCTGTGAACTCGGCCGGCCTGAGAGGGTGGTCTCATTTCCTCACCAGCCGGCTCCCCATGTCTTCCAGACACACTGTGTAACGAACTCGACCAAGAGCGGAAGGCGCGCTATGCCATCCAGCAGAAGTTAAAAGGTGTGGAAGCAAGAGAACAAAGATAAGGGAAGGGTGCCAGGTGCTGCCAGTGCTGGCAAATGAATGAACGGCCAAATGAGTGTGTGAACGAATGAGTGAATGAATGAATGAAGTGAATGAATGAATGAGTGAATGATTGGCGGGGCTAGTGAGAGGGGAAAGCCAAGTCTACACGGATCAGAAGCTGAGAGGAGGGAAATAGGCTTTATAATTTAATGGGGAAATGATTCTAGAAAGGTAAGATAGGGAGAAAGAGCCCCTGGAGCTGGGGGCGTTGGGAAACCTGCCCTGGGGTCCATAGCTGGCCTTGGGCACATGGACATCCCTTTCTGTGCCTCAGTTTCCTCCTCTGTGAAATGGGGTTATTGAACCAGAACAGTGGTTCTGAGTCGCAAGGATCTCTCTCCCACCCTCCTACCTCCTTCTGACTGGCTTGCTTGAGAGACCCTGAGCCAGAAGGGTGTGGGTGAGACCCCGGCGTGCTGGGGAGTGGGGCGGGTGGGCCGCGCCGGCGAAGCCACCCAACGTGGCCCTCTTGGCTCTCTCTCCAGAAGCCCACGACGCCCTGCACCACTTCTCCTGCAAGATGCTGACGCCTCGCCACTGCACTGGCAACTGCTCTTTCAAGCCCCCGTTGTTGCCCTAGGGCCGGCCCAGCCGCGCCCACGCGCCCTCAAGCCATGCTGCCCTCTTGTAAATAGCGGCGGCTGCGGTGGCCCAGAGTGAGGAACAAGCCATTCGGACCGGACCGATGTAAATACAGCCTCCCGCCCGCCCCAGCCCAGGGCCCAGTCTCCGTTTCCACGTGTAAATACCACTTTGCCCTATAGCTGAACTCCAGGGCATCGGACCTCGTGGGGTTAACTGGACAGAGGGGGATAAGAAAGGGGAGAGGGGGCAGCCTGGAACCCCGGGTACAGCCTGGGGCCCCCAAATGTGATTACAATGTAGCAACTTTGCTGGCTCTGGCCTCACGCTCCCTGTTCCGTCCACTTACGAAACTTGTTCCTAATGACAAAGTGGCTATGTGCAATGGATATAAGTGTACTGTGAGTCTCTTGGTTCAGTATTGGGTTCACTTTAATTTATTTATGCTGTAAGTTAATTTTGCTTCCTTTTTCTGGACTTACTTCCTGTCCTGTTTTGCAGTCCCCTTTGGGTTTTGCTTTGTCTATTTTTGTTGTAACCTCTTAATGTAACGGCACTTTAAAAAGGGCGACAACTGACTCACGAGATGGAGACCACCTTGAGCCTGTTTGGGGAGACCACCCTGTATCCGTGACTTTTGTTTTGTTTTTAATAAAATACAAAAAAAATACACCAAAAAACCCGTCATTTCCTGGGGCTGTGGAGGTGGGAGTTGGAGCAGGAGGGTGGTCGGAGGTTGGCTGAGGGCCGCGCAACAGGTGGAGCGTGGGGACCGCAGCACGAGTTCTGGGGCGCCCGGGCTGAGGCTCGCTCCCGCCCAGGTGGGCAGTAGGGAGCGCCTGACGTCTCCATCAGCCCTTCAGACACCCTGGCCTGTCCCACAGGCTACGCCCCCCTCGCGTTTAGGACTCCCTTGGGCCCCAGCCCGGGTATGGAGGACTTTGACGGCTTGGTTCCTGACGCCCTGGTCTTTGACTCTTCCCTCGAGCGCTCGCAGGAGACGAGAGAGTTTATTCGTGCCATTTCCACACCTGTGCCATCGGGGAAGTCACCTCCAGGGCGCTGGGGGCCGGGGCTTGCCGAGAATCCCAGGTCCAACCAGAATTGTCAGGCAGCGCCCAGTCCGCGGGCCTGGCCCGGGAGCGCCGGGGCGGGGCGCAGGAGGGGGTACGCAGGGGGTGCCTGGGCGAGGCAGGCCTGGAGAGGCAGGGAGAGCCTTGGCACGGGGTACAGACGCCGTCTTGCCTGCCCCGCCGCTATCCGAAGGGAAGGAACTCGGGCGAAGTTGCACGTTCGGCCCGTGTTAGTCCGAGTGCGTTTGTAGCTGAAGGTGGAGTGTGACGCCAGCAGGCCGCAGTTGCCCGGGTCGCTGGGTTCGCCGGGCCCCGACGGGTGGTGGCGTGGCGGGGTGCCTGGACCACGGTTGCTGCGACCTCTTGTGGCCGCGGGCCTCCCGTCGGCCTCGGTTTCCACACTGCACGTAACTGCAGCGCGTTCCGGGGGCGCGGTGGTGGGACAGTGCAAGTACTGGGCAGCATGGGGCCGTGGCTTCCCGTTTCACCTCCTCGGCTGGGTAGCGGGGCTGCCGTGTGGCGCCCTTGGTGCTTCCTAGGCGTCCGTGCCTGCCTCTGTTGCATACCGTCCAGGCTCCTCTCCCTGCGGCGTGCGGAAGCGGTCCGCAGCGGAGACCAGCGCCCAGGGGGTCCCGCCCTCCAGACACACCCAGGCTCTCCCGGGGCGCCCGGCGCGGAGACCCTGGAGGCGGCCGTGCAGTCCTGCGCCTCGGGGAGAGAAGTCGGGGCGAGAAGTCGGGGCACGGGTCAGCTAGCGGACCCGGAGCGGAAGGTGGGCAATCCGACCACGCGGTCAAGACCAGAAGCCCGTCCTCGGGGCACCCTCCGCCAGGGCTCGGAATCCTCAAGCCCCGGGATATTTCGGGAGCCACACGCAGCAGGGACATGAGAGCGCATGGCGAGGAGGGCTCTGGGTAAACGGTGAGACGTCTCGAAGGGACGAGGTGGCCCCGGGATGCACGACCTTCCCGCCGGGACCCTTGAGGGGGCGGGAACGGACCAGATCAGTCCCCACCGTACCAAAGGTGAAACTGGGGTCCTTGCTGGGGGGGGGGGGGCGCGGCTGATGGAGAGCGCACGCGCCATCCCCCTGGCGCAGCCGCACCCTCGGAAGGCGCGCTTGCTTGCTTTGGAAAATGCGAGAAGTTACTACCCGGGCAGGAAGTTCTGTGCCTGCGGCCCACACAGAGGCACCAAGCAAATACTCCTTTTCCACCTTTCCTTTCCGGATTCTGCAAAGTGGAGAGAAAAACCGCAGGCAGCTGGGGCCTGCGGGAAAGGGCGCCCCATCTGGATGGGGACCTCTAAGGACTGGAGGTGTAGGCGGCTCCAACCCAGACAACTCCGTGGCAAAGACCCTCCTGGCCTCCGCGTCCCTTCGCAAGTGGTTTGTTCTCCCCCAAATGTTAATAACCAAACGATCGGTATGGATGTAATTATCAATAATTATACGAATTATTGTCGATTGCAGGGCTCGTAGCTACTTTAATTAGTTTACCAGATTCTAATTAAGTTAAATGAAACATTAATAGGGAAAATATGCTTTGGGGAAAAAAAAAAGATTTGTCTATTTCTCGCCACAACATTGCCACCTTGCGACACATTTTAGGCATTACAGTCAGCATCTGAAGGCCCCAGAGTGACTAAGGCGCCTTGTCTTATTGCCGACCACTGTCTTAGGCGAATAAGTGGGGCTTGGGGAACTGGGGCTGGACTGTGGTGCACAGAACGTTCTCCTGGCTGTTCTTCCAAGGTGTTTGGTTCCGCACCCCTGGCCCCCGGCGGTGCCCACAGGAGGTCTGGCTCTGGAGCTGAGATTTGGGAGTAAAGAACCAGGTAAACCACGCGCTATCAACCTCCCATTTATTTTTTATTTTTTCCCAGTGGAGGGACTCCGATTTCCTCATAGGGAGGTGCAGTGGGAGAGGTAGTCTCTATTTTCACGTGTCCCAGCCAATCCAGGGTGAGAAATTGAAGCACTCACTGGTGGAGACAGCATCGGGTTGCTTGATTTTTCACTCCCCTAGGAGAAACCAGTAGTCTCTCCCCACCTTCATTTCCTCTGTAAGTGAGGGTCTCCTGTTGGCAAAAGACACCTATAAGACCCCTGGTTTCCTGGGACTAATCTCTGTGTTCCCCTGGCACTTGGAGCGTGAGGCTAACAGAGCCCTCACCTCCCTGAGTTATGTTTGGTTGTGTGTGTCTGTTTCCTGTAGGACTGTAAGTACCCTGCCAGCAGGCTTCATTCACATCTTGCTCTTCCTTGTGACCTCCCAACACAAGGCCCAATGCATGACAGGTGCTCAAGAGTTGTCTTGATGAATGGGTTCTAACTCTGTGATTCATCTATGTGCTGGAAATGTCTGAGGGAAGGAACCCCTAGGTCAGTGATGTCCAATCTTTCGGCTTCCCTGGGCCACACATAAAATTCACTAACAATAGCATATGAGCTTTTAAAAAGGTCACAGGAAATCCCAGAATGTTTTAAGAATTTGTGTTGGGCCACATTCAAAGCCGTCCTGGGTGGACTGCAGGGTGGACATGCCTGCCCTAGGTGCTTCCAGACAAAACCTACTGGGAAGCAATTAAGCTTATTTGCATAAGGTTAATTAAGCACAGGCTTACTGCTGAGAAGATCCTTCACCAATAGGATTAGTTTTGTGGGTAGGTGTCAGGTATGTGGTTGTCAACCTAGAATAGGAGAACTTTCTTCCTCTTCCAACTTCTTGCCAAAGAAGGTGAGCCTTCACTCCCTCACATTTTGCCAGGGCACTGGACACATATCTATTACCATCTACTTTGGTCAAAGTATAACATTGATACTTTGCAAAAATGTGACTCCTGATTTTTTAATTCAAAACACCAAGAAGGGCAGAACTGGGCCTTCTGGATCTTTCTATTAATTCTAAACAGCCTTATCTCCTACTCTGCACCCTGGAAGGTTCTTAGTGTTTGGATAAGTGCACAAACTCGATAGCCAGATTTCTTGGGTCTCATTCCCACTTGACTAGTTGTGCAACATTGATCACGTTATTGAATCTCTGTACCTCAGCTTCCTCATCTATAAAGAGGGGGAACGGGTGCCTACTTCATAAAAATGTGCAGAGCCAGGAGTCAGCCAGGTCTCTGGCTTTTCCAAGAGTAGCAATAGCCCATCTTTCCTTATTTCTGGTCCAAGACAACAGTCATGCCAAGAGCTTCCCAGGAGACATTTACCAAATGGCCTCTAAAGAACTAGGCATCGTTGGAGGAAGGAAGAAAAACCAAAAAGTGTCCTCTAACCCATGCATTGGAGGCCGTGAGCCGAGGGGGAGACCCAGCGAGCGCTCCCACAGACCCCTATTCTCGGCTGTTACCTGGAAGGGCCCACTTCACCTCCACTGAAGAGAACAGAAATGGATCCCTGATGGAAGGCTGCGCCGGCCTCTCTGAGCACCCGCAGAGACAGTACCCGCCGATGAGCTGGGGAGACGCCGGGGCTCGGCCTCTGACGGCGGCGGCGGCACAGAGCCTGGGAACCCAGCAAATGCTGGAGGCCCACCGACTGGGCTCCCAGACGCTGCAGCGACCGGCATGCCGACTACTGCATGCTAAAGCAGCAGCAAAGCATAAGCACCAACATTTTTCTCCTGGAAAGAAATTGTTATTTCCAAAAACATTGGCAGAAAATCTGAGCTGCGCTGGACACTTTACCTTCTCACTACTAGGAGTGAACTTTTGTGTAATTGAATTATCCGAGGGCAGGGCCCGGATCTTTTCAGGATCTGTGCCTTTAAACATCTTATCAGACCCTGTCTCAACCACTTACTAGTTACATACTCTTACCCAGGTTAGTTTACCTCTCAGTGTCTCCTGTAAAATGGTGACAGTAACACCCACAGGGCAGGGTTATCAGAAATATTAAAATGGAATATTGGTGAACCCCCTGGCACGTAGCAGATACTCCAATAAGGAGTGGGCATTATTATTTTTAAGATTCAGGGGCAGCATGAGGAGTGAGTTGCAAGTTCCTGTTATAGATCATTTTATGTCTATCGTAGCTCTAAGGTCCTGTTATGTTTTGGATCCAAAATACATCAACTTTGGCAAGACCATTCATTTCCTTGTGTAAGGTGCCGTACAACTTAAGATAGTGCGGAGGGAAGCAGAGGCACGATGGAAAAAAGGAAGACTAGAACCAAGGGTCAGATGGGAAAAGGACCACAAATGGATGAATCTGACTACCTCTTTTTATTCCATCTCCTGGAACCAGTTTCCTTTGTGTCAAACAAAAGGCAGAACCTGTAGACAAAAATTGATTCAGGGTGCAAAACTTGCACTAGGGTACAAAAATATGGAACGCTTCACGAATTTGCGTGTCATCCTTGCGCAGGGGCCATGCTAATCTTCTCTGTATCGTTCCAATTTTAGTATATGTGCTGCCGAAGCGAGCACAATGTCCGTGCTGTCTCAAAAACTATATAAAGTTGAAAATATCAACCCTATTTACATTACGGTGACTAAGCTGCGCACATTTTAAAATTCCAGACTATTTAAGAAGTTATTCACTTATGCATTATACACACTGTAATTGCATCTTTGTAGTTATGTCCACATTAACTCTAATTGTCTCCCTAACCTTACATTGTATATGCAAATGAAGGAACCATGGGAAATTGGCCTTCTGCCCGGCGACCTCCACGCGGCTGCAGAGACTCCGGCAAAGACTGTCGGTCACGTGGTTCCCGCTGCCGCGCGCCTCTGCGCTGACCTTGCTCGGCGCCGAGTGGTCGGTCCTTCTGCTCCACCTTGAACGCCGCAGCGCAGTGGCCCCCGAAACTAGTCGGGGTTGCTGGTGCGCGGCGAGTGCATGTTCGGGGCAAGGGGCTGTGGTGCCCATAAGATCCCCACAGAGGTTCGGTCGGGGACCCCGAAATGTGAGCCACTGGTCGGGCGGGTAGCCGCGCCAGGACCCATGACTGTTAGGAGGGCTGGAGCCACGACCTGCACTGGAAGGGGCCGGGTAGGAGCGGCCGACGGCTGGGGCGGGACGCCAACTCGGTAGGGGCCAGGGAGCACCTCCTTCCCCTGGGGTTCTCAGTACCAGCACTCTGCACTTGAAGCCAAAGGGAAGAGGGAGGGTGTCCACTCTGGTGCCCAGCTTTCCATAGTGACTTGGGGGTGATGGCTGCGTAGGAAAGGTCACTAGCGTTTGATCTAGCACAAGGCCAGGCATTTAACCTAATCACATCTCCCTTCCCCCGCGCTTCCCAATTTGCAGGTTAGAAAATTAAGGCTCTGGAAGGTTAAGCCATCAAGGCCAAAATTATCCTGCCAGTGGTGAACCAAGTTGGGATTTGGATACCAGTCTGGTTTCAAAGACCGATCTTTTCCCTTTCACAGTGAAACTCTGAAAAGATTTGAGACCGGCAGTGCGGCCTCCCCTTTACCTCTTGGAAAATAGACCCAAGGCCTTACCAACTCAGGCTTTCCTTCATGCCTTCATTTCTCCACCAAACATCCAGCACCTGTGACGTCGGTGCTGGGGCCTGCAGGGGTGAACCAGTGGTTCTGTGGAAATGGAGATTTCGTTCCAGTAAGGGATCCAGGGACAGCATTCCCAGCGCTGAGCCAGGCTAGAAAGAAAGAACTGGAGGGATAGAGAGTAGGGAATGAAGGCCACTCAGTGGGTGGCCAGGAGAAGAGGGGGGATTTGAGTTGTCATTTGATGAGAGGCAGCCCTGTGAGGACAGGATCAGAGAGTTCTAGACAAAGGAAGACCTTGGAGCTACCTGAGTCAGTTTCACCCCATGTGGGCCAGTCCTTCAGGGGAGGCCACTGTGGAGGCAGTTAGTGCACTGTGAGAGCGAGGCCCACTCAGCTACAGCCAGGGAGCACCCGGACTTCGGAGGCCCCACCCCACCTGTCTTCAGTGAAATGGAAATCAGGTGCAGGCTGCCTAACTTCTCGTCTGACCTCTGTAAATAAGCAGTAAGCAAATGCAAACTTGGAGTGCTAATATGGCCTTTATTGAGCGAAAAGAGCTAATTTGGGCAATGATGTTTCCCTCAGATTTACAAAAGGGAATTACAAATAATGAAAAAGCGTATTAGCATTGGTGGGAGATGATGCTAATCTTCAATTAGCATCCACGTTTTTATTCATTTATTTAGAAGGAGAGCCTTTTCGACACAGTTGACGCGCACACGTATCACTGTGACAGGTACATCTCATGGGTTTATACCTGCCTTATTGCGGAAACCAGCAGGAGATGGACCAGGATAGTCACCATTTCTGGGACATGAGCTTGTGTTATTTTGAGCCAGAGGTGGGGTTTTTTTGTTAGTCTGTTTTTTCTTATTGAGCATTTGTGGTACAGAGCAGAGAGAGCTGAGTTTTAGGTCCCATCCCTCTCTGCAATGTCGTTGCCAACTCGCAGGCCCTCTCTGATCTTGTTTCATCTTCTGCAAAGTGAGGAAACTGCCCTAGAGATGATCTTTAACATTTCTTTCAGCTTTGACATGCTGTGGTTTTTGTAACTGAATGACTGAAAGACTTTTTTTTTTTTGAGACTATAATTAGCAAGATGTAAAAATTCTATGCTGTTTTGTTTTATGTTTTAGAAAAGTAGGGCATGCTGGTCATTGTTGGGACATGAAGACCCCAGAAACAGTCCATGGGGGCTGTTGTGGACCTAGGGTCTGGGACCTGTTGAACCAAAAAACACTTGCCCCTAAACCTAACGGCTCAGTGTGGAGGAATAATAGGGTGGGAAGGTGAGAGGGGAGGAAATGGGATTTATGTTGCATGAAGCTGAAGGAGGAAGAGACACATGGAGGGACTCAGTGAGGAAGAACTAAGAGGGAAGTCCAGACCCCCAAGACCCCAGTGGGACAGATGCTGAAAGAGGGTGTGGGTTCCAGAAAGGCTTGGCACTGGTCTGCAGTCTCAGATGTACAGTGGAGGCCTGGCTCCTGCCAGCCCTCAGAGCTTTGGCTTCCTTCCACTCTGCATACCTGTGGTGCCCAAGTCCTGACAGTCTTCCCTAAATGTCTTGGGCTGCAGAACCCCAAGAGATGAGACGTAGTTCTAATTCTGTTTGAGGTCCCACCACTCTTAAGTGGGAGAGAACAGAGCCAGTTTTAATTTTATTTGAACAACGAAGAGCTGGATTGTTTTATAGCGAAAAATATCAGTGAAGACATAAACTCTAAGGATCCTCTAAAGTGATACTATTCCCTCTATGGCCAGAGAACATTGAGTGTTTTTATGTATCATTTCATTCAAAGTAAGAAGAGCCAGGGACTCCAGTCATCCCCACCAGAGGGAGAAAGAAGCAGGAATGGGGAGAGGCAGCCTCGGTGGTCTGTACTGGGAACTCTAGGAATGAATGGCATTTGTGGCTTCAGGAGGTGTTGCCCCAGATTGTAGGGCAGAGACATGCTAAGTGCACAGGCCTGACCCAGACGCTCCATAGGCCTCAGACATAGAGCATGGCTGGAGGGGGCCTGGGTGTGACAGAGGACCCAAACCCAAGGCCACCAGAAGTCTCTTTGAGCAGCTCATGTGCTGACTTAAAGCCTTGTTCTTGTACCATCTCATTTCAAGTGTACTCTCTCACCTAAATCACCTCTGTGTGAATGAGATTTTTCCAAAGTTTCCTGCTACACAAAGTTTCCTGCCTCACAAAGTTTCCTGCCTCCCAGTAAAGGAGGCTGGGAGGGAGAGAGGGGCAGGCAAAACAGAGTGTGTGTGCCCATAGTTCAAAAGACGGCCTGAGGGAAGAGGCAGGGTGGGCTGTTGACTAGCAGACCCCTCAGAGGGAGTTTCTCCTTCCAGACCACCTAACCACATGTGTGTGGAGTTCTTGCTCTTGTCTTGACCCCTGTAGTATTTAGATCAGTTTTAATCTATTCCAGATGCCCAACTGAAATGGCGCCAGCTAATCCTGCCCCTTTCCCAGCTTGCATTTGGAGGGGACATATACAGCCCAGGCCATACCTTTCACTATCCCCCAGATCTCTTTTTTGTGTCAGTAGGATGGTGGCTCTGCTGCCCGCTTACTGGGTCTGTTTGAAGATTAAATGCAGAATTGAACGAGAAAGGCCCTACCACAGTAGAGAAGCAGACTCGTCAAGATTTAGAGTAGGCTCTGGGCATGTGGGAAGTACATGGTAGGTATAAAAATACTCAATATATGGGAAAGCTGGGATGGCTCAGTGGGTAAAGCGCTCGCTTTGAAGCCCCGAGGACCGAGGATCGTAATCCCAGCCCCGGCCCATGTGGACCCATATGCTGAACTGGGGAGTGCCCCCAGTTCAGTTCTTGCCGGGGCCTATGCGGAGGCTCCCTGCGCAGCCCTGTGCCCGCCTGTGAAGTGAAACTATATGGAAAACTAATGTCAACTATGGAGACTGCTCTGGGCCCTCCCCCTTCTCTCTGTCTCTCTCTGTCTCTGTTTCTCTCTGTCAAAAATCAATAAAATAAATCTTTAAAAATACTCAATATATACCTACTTCCTGACTCTCTTCTTAATTTTGCAACTGTCTGGGTGAAACAATCATTTAAAAAGTAAGAACAGCTTCTCCCTTTTTTTTAAGCTACTACAATGAAAATGTCTTTTGTCAGTAGCTCCTTTTTTTTTTTTTTAAGATTCATTTATTTTTTTATTGTTTAAGAGGAGTTGAGAGAGAACGAGGGAGAGGGAAGGGGGAGGGCCCAGAGCAGTCTCCCTAGTTGTACATCATGAGTTGGGACATGGCTTCATTCCACACAGGTGGATGTGGGGCTGCATGGGGTGGCAACCTAACCGGGGCCTCCCGCATGGGAGGCGAGAACCTTCGCCATCAGGCTTGGCAGTTGGGTGACCATAAAACAAGTGCTCAACTGCTGAGCCACCCCAGCATCCCCAGTAGCACCTTTTCTTAGCGTGTCTTTTTTCTCCTTTCCTAGCCACTATAGGAACTGTCTTTAATCCTTTGTGTTTGAGTTACCAAAGGCACTGGTTAAAATGCAGTATATTGCTGGGAAGGGTACCGCACAGACTCACGGACTCCTGTTCACTCAGCTCAGTGTAAGTCCTTGCCCTTTAAGATCAACACAGGGTCTTCTGATGTTCTACTTCATTTTGGTGTCTCTGAGAGATAATCACAGGGGAGTTTATGATTCCTGTTTTACTGATGGGGAAAAACTAGGCCTAGGAAGGTAGAGTGACAGAGCTAGTCAGTCACACTGGAATTTGCTCTTGGATGTTTAACTCCAAGGGCTCACTCTGCACGTAGGTGGAGTGTAATATCAGGGGTCCGGGGAAGCTCTCTCGAAAATATCTCTCTCGGGTGCCTTAAATCCTGCCATTGACTCATGTTTATTTTGAGCTGTTGCTGTCTTAAGCGTTCACCGTGAATTAGTTCAAAACACTTTTCTCTGGCAATCCCAGGATGGCCTCAGAGCACAAAATGGGTTGGGGTGTGGAAGGTATGCCCTGAAAGAGGGTGCAAAAAGAATTGCCAAGTCCAAACACAGAGTCTGCTAGCATCCCTGTGGCTCTGTCAGTTTCTCTATGTGGGGTTACAGGGTGGGAGGAGAAGTGTGACACCTCCAAATCCTCAATGCCCTGAGTCATCACTCACCCCCAGGTTACACCGACAGCAGATGTGGTCCCAGGGAAAAGAACGCAATGGCTTTGAGCCAAGAAGGGCCATATTGATGTCCCAGCAATGAGTCTCAGTTTTCCTGTCTCTCAAATGGAAATAATGCTTTCCCTCCTTACAGTGAAATTTCTCACTGGGCCTCGTGACCCTATAAGTCTTATATGGCAGAAGGTAGGGATATTAACGTGTTAGACTCCCAGCCTGGCCTCAGGCAGTTAAATGCTTCTCTTTACCTGGTGAGCCAGGCATTTGTGCATCGGGAACAGACCTACAAAATATGAGTACCAACACGAACCATCACATTGTATTAATATATTTTCACACCACTTAACTCTCATTAAAATGTACTTTGCTGAATTTAATATGTGATTTCAAATGACACAACATATTAAGTGCTTAATATACTAGAAATTATGAAACTATTATCGTGTTAATGCTATATGAAATAATTAGACTGAATTAAACTTTAGCAGCCAAGTGAAGGAAAGACTTCAACTTATAATGTCTTCAAGTAGTTTAATCCACCACTGAAATCCCCAAAATAAACATCCAGAAATTAGGATCCTTAAATAAAAACTGACACTTAATCTGTACTTACACCCAGCTCTTCAGGGCTTTGATGAGGTGGAGCCTTGTTGTCTTGGGGAGGTGAGGGGCCCTGGGGTGGGCCCCAGGGCAGGGTGTAAGGTTTACACTGTTGTCCCCTGGGGCCTGGCTGAAGGATGACTCAAATGGCTTGGGTAAGGGGTAAGCCTGCTGACATGACAGATGGGTCTATTTTGCCCCAAGTTAGCCTATTGACTAATTGAAAACAAAAACAAACCCACTTTATTTAATATTTTTTAAGTGCTTCCTTTATGCCAAGCATTTTATATGCATTTTCTTATTTAATCTTCACAATGCATCCATGTTGTAGGCCACCATTTTCAGATGAGGAAACTGAGGCTCAGGAAGATTAAATGAATCATCCAAGGCTTTTCAGAATCCATAGTGTTCACCCCTCTGCCACACATGGCCTCTTCATTATCATGTGTGTGAGTGTATATGTGCGCATGTATATACCACTTCCTATTTTATATTATTATCATTATTATTTTTAGAGAGAGAGAGAGACGGGGAAGGACCCAGAGCAGTCCTCCTAGTTATACATCATTAGTTGTAATTGTGACATAATTTCATTCCACACAGGTGGCTGTGGGGCCACACAGGGTGGGAACCAAACCAAGGGCCTCCAACATGAGAGGTGAGAACTTTTGCTGCTATCCCAGGGTCTACCAGTTGTGCCACACTTCAGCATATACATTTGCACGGGCCGGGGCTGGATTTTGGTTCCTGGACTTTGTGGTTACAAGGCAAGCACTCAACCTGCTGAGCTATCCCAGCATCCCCAACTTCCTATTTTTATATGGATTGAGTGATCAAACACATTAACCTGCTATCTGACAATGACTTACAACCTATATCTTGGTCACATTGCAGTCATGGAATGTAGGGACCATAACTTGAGAGTCTGTCTCACTTTAAATAGGATGCAGGGAAGCCAGGAGGGCTCAGTGGGTTAAGCGCTCACTTTGCAGCACTGGGGACGGAGGATCGAATCCCTTCCCTGGCCCATGTGGACCCATATGCTGAACTGGGGAGTGCCCCCAGTTCAGTTCTCTCTCTGTCTCTGTATCTCTCTCTCTCTCTGTCAAAAATAAATTAAATAAATAAATAAATCTTTAAGTGCGGGCATTCCACTTTAAGAAAAAATAATAATAAATAAATAAATAGGATGCAGCCTGGCTAACTTACACAGGATGTCCTCTGTATTTGCTGCTAATTCAATTTAAAAAAGAATGAGTTCATTACCTCCTGAGTATCCTGATATATACCTATGTGTAGCTGTCATAAACAAGACAACTTCTTATAAAGAGTTAAGAATACCTATCACTAATTGCTTAGCTATCTCGATGCCATGTCTCAGTTACTCACATCAGCTTGATCCTGGGCTATTTGAAGAATATAAATTTGACTGTGGAGACTTAAATATATTATCACTTACTGCCCAGCAAGATGATTTTAATGGAAGCAGAAAAACTTACATCAAACAGACACATGTTTATATTTAACTGAAAACATGTATTTTCCATAAGTATCAGGGTTAGGTTCTGCCTCATATAATAGAAAACCAAAAAGCAGGGGCTTTATGTTGACAGAGGTTAGTTTCTCTCATGCATGAAACAACTTGTCTTTCAAAGTCTGTTCTGATGGGACTACGGTGGCACAAGGCCAGACTCTTATCCTAGGACAATAACTTATGGCAGAAGAAGGCTGCTGGAGCTCCAAGTTCCATGCACCAGCAAGGAGGACTGTGGCAAAGGACTCGAATGACTGCACCAAATAAAACCTGTAACTAAGAAAGAAGAGAATGGCAACACACGGGCAGTGAGTGGTCCTTGGCATACGACCTGGCACTCAGGTAGCAGCTGGTCAGTATTACTCTTAGCTGCTGCTCTTCCTTTCTGCAGAACATCAAGAAGGTGGGTAGGGAAGTAATATTTACTAACAGTGTCCAGGGCTCCAGGGACCATGCTGGACATTTACACATTATCGCATTCAATTGTCACAATCCTGTGTGGGCTGCAGAGTGGCAGGTCAGGTATGAGGGGAGGCTATAACTTGGGGTGAGGCTCTATCCACATGTGGAGGTAGGAAGTTGGAATGTTTGCATGAGAAGCCCAGGGGCTTCTTCGAATGAAGGAATTAAGCCTCCAACACTTGTTCTTTGAGATTCAAGTTATTCGATATTTTCAGGGTGGGGATGTGGCATAGCTGAGCAGGTTGAGTGCTTGCCTTGTAACCACGAGGTCCAGGGATCGAATCCTGGCCCCGGCCCGTGCAAACCCACAAGGGAGGCGACTACGTCTGTTTCTGTCTCGTGCAACCCTTCATGCCCGTGTGGAATGAAACTCTGTAAGGTTCGCAGAAGACAGACCACATCAAATTCTGATTTAGCGAGAGTTTTTTAGAAACAGCCTAGAAACAGCCGGGCTGACACCAAAAGAGGGAAAGGCAGTGTCAGCAGCATCTGGGAGGTGGGAGAGCATTTTAAAGGCAGCATCAGGAAGTTCTAAGTGGGAGGGAATAGGGGCAGACCTTGCACCTGGGTTGAGCTGCTGGCTAGGACTTTCTGAGAACTGCTTGTTCTCAGCCACAATTTCTATAATTGTTGACCTTTCTGAGACTCTAGGACATCTTATCTCTTGTCCTTGGTCCCGGGTTTTACAATTGCCCTTATGTAGTTTTGGATTCCTGGCCCTAACAACAACTAATGATGTACAGCCATGGAGGCTGTTCTGGGCCCTCCCTCCTTTTCTGTCTCTTTCTCTTTTTCTCTCATACATCTCTCAAAACAATAAATCTTAAAAAAAAATTTTTTTCAGGGTGGATAAGATGTACTGAGCAAATTCTATCAACAGGAAAGTTAACACTATATCTTTAAAATGAAATAAAATAAAGTAATAAAATTGCCATAAGTGTAGAAAGGGACAAAATTTAAAAATTAAAAAGATAATAGAAATATTAACAAAAGACTTGAACAGGAATTTTACAAAATGGAAACTCCAAACTCCAAATAGTCCATGTGAAAGCACACACAACTCCATTAGTCAGCAGGGAAAAATACAAAATAAAACATCTCACATTTAACATTGAGAAGTCTGTAATACCAAGTGCTGGTGAGGAAGTAGAGCTATGGAGATATGAGAATATATCTCTGTTGCAAGGAGGAGAAATTGGTATAGCTCTTTGGAAAACGATTTGCATATCTTTTTTTTTTTTTAAGATTTATTTTATTGATTTTTGACAGAGAGAAACAGAGACAGAGAGAGAGAGAGAGAGAGAGAGAGAGAGAGAGAGAGAGAGAGAGAGAGAGAGAGAGAGAGAGAGAGAGAAGGGGAAGGGCCCAGAGCAGTCTCCATAGTTGACATCAGTTTTCCATATAGTTTCACTCCACAGGCGGGCACAGGGCTGCGCAGGGCAGGAACTGGGCCGGGAGCCTCCCACATAGGCCCCGGCAAGAACTGAGCTGGGGGCACACCCCAGTTCAGCATGTGGGTCCACATGGGCCGGGGCCGGGATTCGATCCTCGGTCCCCGGAGCTTCAAAGCGAGCGCTTAACCTGCTGAGCCATCCCAACTTTCTCTACATATCTTTTAAAATCCAAGATAAGCTTACCCTATGGCTCAGTTCTATTTCTAGTTATAAACTCTAGAGAACCTCATGCACGCATGCACCGAGTTATAGGTAAAAGGATACTCAAAACACACTATTTGTAATAGCCCCAGACTGGAAATAACTCAAGTGCCTATCACCAGCACAGTGGATAAATGCATGGTGTATTCATGCAATTAAATATTATGCAGGACTGAAAACAAGCAAACCGTAGTTATATCCAGTGTTATGGGCTAAATTGTACTCCCCTCCCCAAATTCATGTGTTAAAGTTCTAACCCCCATACTTCAGAGTCTGACCATGTTTGGAGATAGGGTCTTTACATAGTAATTAAGTTAAAGTGAAGTCAAATGGGAGCGCCCTAATCCAATGTGACTGATGTTCTTACAAAAAGAGGAAATTTGAACATAGAGAGGTACAGAGGGAAGAAGATGTAAAGCAGTCCTGGGCAGACTTTTTCGGGGCAAGGGCTACTTCTCCAAGTGTCATGGTCCACTAGCTATTTATTTTCTTATTCAGGCAGTCACCCCAAAATTGCTTGGTAGTCCACCAGTGGACTGAGATCGACGTCTTGCCCAGCCCTGATTTAAAGACACAGGCAGAAGACAGCCATCGAGAGGCCAAGGGCAGAGGCCTGGGACAGATCCTTCTTCCCTCATGGCCTTCAGGAGGCGCAACGCTCCCGACACCTTAATTGCAGACTTCTAGCCTCCAGATCTGTGAGAAAATAAATGTCTGTTGTGTAAGCCAGCCAGTCTATGGCACGTTGTTACGGCAGCCCTAAGCAAACAAATATACCCAGAAACCCAGGGGAATCTTATAAACATGATGTTAAGTGAAAGAAGTGAGACACAAAGAATATACAGAATTATATCATTTATATAAAGCTCAAGATTAGGCAAAACTGAACTATATTGTTTAGGGACATATATATATATATATATATCATTTAACCATATATGTGTATATATTAAGGTGACCAGATGTCCCGCTTTTGGTGGGACAGTCTCAATTTTTAACAATTTGTCCTGAGTCCTGTGGTGTTTTAAAAAAGTCCCGATTTTTGGAAAGAATGCACGACAAGCTAAGGAACGGTGGGAGATAGACCAAATTTTTAATCAAGAACCCCCTCCCCCCCGGTCAATGGTGTCCCGCTTTACCAATGTTAAAATCTGGTCACCTTAGTATATACAAGTAAGTGTGTGTGTGTGTGTGTGTGTGTGTGTGTGTGTGTGACTCTGGTTACTCAAGTGTTCTTCCTATAATTAGTCATGAAACTGAGCCTTTGTGTATGTATAATAAACTTTCTAGTGTTTATAATATTATAAAAACAAGAAGGAGAAGGAGGCGAGGAGGGAGAAAAGCAACGGAGAGAGGGGGAGGGAAGAAATAAAATGAAGGAACCAGTGGGCTGACCTGGTACCAAGTGGGCTGGTCTAAGGGTCTGTGAGGACACAGCTTTCTGTAAACAGAGGGCCTGAGGGTCAGGTGCTGCCTCTGAGCACATCTCCCAAGCCCAGAACCTCAGGAGGAACACCCTCCCCTAGAGAGGTCTTAGGAACTTTGCACCCTCCCCTGAGGTTTGTTTCTTCCTCTTTAGCCTGGGGAAGCCTCACTAAATGTCAGGCTCTTTCTCTTGTTGATTCAGGTCTCTGCTCAGAAGCCACCTCCTCTAGGAGGCCTTCCTGAACCACTTTTTGACAATAGCACTGCCTTGCTTTCTCTTTCCCTTTATTTTCCTTCATAATACTTAATGCTGGCGAGAAATATCAATGGAAGTATGTCAGAAACTTACTTGTGCATGAGGAGCAGGAGATTTGTTTTGTTTACCACTATATTCCTACAAACTAAAATTGGCACATAACAGGTGCTCAATAAAATTTGCAAAGATACGAAGAGTAGAATCTTCTGGAGCATCTGGAACTGAGAAGGCACTCAATTAATGCTAGGTTTTCCCTCCCCTTTTAGCTGAGATCCCCCACCCCCACCCACATTTCCTGGGGCCGGATCCAACCAGCACCTGCCCCAGTCTGGGACTGAGAAAATGCCCACACTCACTCCTGTGGTCATTAGCACCATTTCACCTTAGTTACATCTGCTATATTCATTTGAATTTGTACAACGCCTTCCTCCTTGTATAGCATACCAACTGTGTAGGAAAGTCTTGGGTCACGATCTTTCATAGTACAATGGATGAGTCCAACCAATGGCAGAAATATTTAGAGACCTGCAAAACTTCAGTCCAGTGGACATTCAATTGACTGCCCTCCTCATTGTGGCAGAAGCCATTTGTGCATTCATTTCAATATCCCTGGTCTACTAATGTGCCTCTTATTTTTTTTCTTTTTAAAGATTTATTTTATTGTTTGATGAGAGAAGGTGAGAGAGGGGGAGAGAGAAAGAGAGATGAGAGAGAGAGAGAGAGAGAGAGAGAATGAGGAGGGCTCAGAGTAGTCTCTGTAGTTGTACCTCATTAGTTGTGACATAATTGTGACATAGGTAGACATGGGGCAGGAACTGAACTGGGGGCTTCCCATGTGGGAGGTGAGCACCTTCGCCACTCTCAGTGGTTACTAATTTGGTTTTACTGCAGTTCAGCATGTGGATTTGCCCATCCAGGACCAGGATTTGAGCCCTGGACCTTGTGGTTGGAAGGTAAGTGCTCAACCTGTTAAGCTAGCCCAGCTTCCCCACTGTTCTTTACATTTATCTTTGAACTGGTTGTAACATCTTACTGGGTCCCTGGTTAACAATGAGTTAAATAAAACCTTCAATGTGTTCATTTTGTATCTGTTTAAGAGTCATAATTTTACCTTTAAAAAATTATCCTTAAACAGTTCTTTCCTGAAAAGTTGAGAAAAGGTGTATTCGGCAGTATCTATAACAATGTAGCAGGCATGACAATAAAATTCAAATATGTAAGTACAGTATTATTAGAACTACATTTAACATTCTTTTAAAAAGACTGGAAAAGATAAAGCAAAGTTTAGACTGCTTGATATTTTTATTATATATTCCCAAAATGTGAAAATATGGGATGATGCCACCTTAATTACAGAAGTCCAGTGAGGCTAAAGTCTAAGCCTTTGTCATAGCAATGGAGTAAAGATGGTTTTATGGATCTTGAAGGGCTGGAGAGGGGCATCCTGACTTGTGCATAGCCTCTGGGATCAGCAGTGAGTTCTGCTGGGGAGTGAGGAAGCATATGATGATAGTAATAGAAATAACAATGAAATAATGGGTACGTATGATGTCCCAAGAATTGTGCTAAGCAGCATCTAATTTAACTCTCACAACAACCCTAGGACCTGCTTCTGAAAAATCCCCCCACTGCTGAATCCATTGCACTGTGACTTTCTGATTTTACTCTTGACTTAGAGGGAACTTTAAACTTCCCGTTGAGGTCTCCTTTCTGTCTCGGTATCTATTGATTGGAATCTTGCCTCAGCCACTACTACTACTCAGGCCCGGTGAAGTGGGCCTCACTTTCCTCATCTCATAAATGGCCACCTTGCAGCATGAGCCATTCGCTATGACAACGTTAGACTTCATTGCAGTCCTGTGCTCCCAAAAGGCAGCAATGGTTAAGTAATTCCCCCAGCTCTCAAGTTCTGGGGAAACAGCTACTGCAAAAGACCACGTTGCTCTCACATATTCAAAGAAAATAAGCCCTTTCCATCCTTTCTTCCTATTTCCATAAGGTCACCTGATGACTCGTTTATTTACCTGTCTCTCTAAACCTCAGGCCTCCTTCCTTTTCCTTGAGACGTTCCTCATTAATGAGCATTCTCCATATTGCAATAGCTCCCGTAAAATCCCCTCCATTGGCTGGTGCCTTTTGCGTTCACAATTACCAGAGGTTGTCGTAAGCCTTAACGGAATGGGGTATCCGGAGGCCCAGACGCCTGTCCTGGATCACCCATGCATAGCGTCGGCTTCCAGCAGGTTTTAGGTCGTGGTAGAAAGCTTGCTAAGGGATCTGTGAGTGGCAAAGCAGAGGTGAGGTGGGGCCTTGCGAGTAGCTGTAACTTCTGCACGCTGCCACCAGAGGGCGCAGGCTCCGCGCAGGAAGGCCCTCGCCCCCGCACCCGCGAGCTCCTGCAGAGCCTTTACAATGCGCTTTGGAAGGAGACACCACGCGGGGTTTTCAGTCCTCCAGCGCTTTCCCTACTCCCTCCACTGCTGTCCCCTGCTCCGCCTTCACACTCTCCCACCCAGATAGTCCTCCTCTGCCGATGCTCCTCACAAGACTCTTGCCTGTGCGAGAGGTGGGAGCTCAAAAAGCCAACCTTGAGCCACCCCGCCTCCAGCACTGATCTGCTGCCAAGGTCCCCTCCCCTCTGTGGCCCTCTGGCCCCCTTCTCCAGACATGCAGAATTCCTGAGGCAGCCAGGAAATGGGTGTGTGTGTGTGGGGGGGGGGAGGTTTGGACTGCTTTGGGCACAGCACTGAACCAGTCACACCCATCAGCTAGAGTACCACGTGTCTCCTTACAGTGGGCAAGACAAGAACTGTTACCCATCTCCCAGATGGGGATACGGGCTCCTGGAGAAAAAGGGATTGGCCTGTGGTTCCCAGATAGTGTGCAGTAGCATTAGGACAGGACCGCAGGTATCCAGGCCCCTAGTCGGGCGCCCTGAGGGGCGGGTACAGTCAGCTATGGATTACTACCTGGCAAAGTTAAGTCCTGGCCGCTCCAGCAGAGAGGGGCCCTGGGCATGTCTCAGGGCAGAGACCAAAAGGCAGCCTCTTAAAGCACTCAAATTACAGTTTTATGTCCTGACACGGTAAGATGATCACATTTGCTTTTTAACGTGCACATGTCCATATACACATTTTAAAAGCAAATAGAAATAGAAAAGCCAGCTGTCCACAGTGGTTATGTCTGGTGGTTGTAATAGCAGTAGTGGGAAGAGACTTTCCGTTTTTTAAAATATTGTTCAAATTATTCATGACTAGCATATATAAACCAGAAAGAAGAATGCGTCATATTTGTTTGCTAAAAATGAATACTTCCTTATTAAAGAATTGGAAAATACAAAACAGAATGAAGAAAATAAAATTCATCACTAATGTTCATCCCTCCATAGATATTGATGTTTTGATTTCCAGTTGGTTTCTTTCTCTACAAAATGTAAATAACAGTATTAACTGTACCGGATGTGGTGAAGTATGAGAAAATGTATGTAACAGCTAACATTGCAGAAGTGTGAGCTATTTTTATATGTCACAAAATTAACACCATACTGTATATGCCGTTTACATGCTGCTGTTTTCACATATTGCTTCATAAAGAGTTTCTCATGTCAAGGATTGTTTAAAAATTATATTTTTAGTGATTGCACAAGATTTTATCATATTTAAGTACAATTTATTTAACCTATCCTCTACTGTTGAACCTTGAGTTTGTTTCCAATTATCTTGCTGTTAAAATAACAGTGAGATTAATGTCTTTAAGCATCTCTCCTTGTCAGCATTTCTGATTACTTCTTTAGATGGGTTTCTAGGGTAGGATTATGGGGACAAAAGGGGCAAATATTTTTCAGGCTTTTGATTCAGGTTACCAAATTGCTTCCCAGAAAAATCCTGCCAATCTGCACTCCCACCTGCCAAGTGTGAGAATGCCTGTCCCTTGGCACACAAAGGAGGAATTTTGGAGGATGAGTGGGATTTAACTATGTTGTTGGGCTGAGGAGAAGGAGTCCTATAGGGAGAGTTGAAGTTTCAGGAAAGAGAGGGATATCTAAAGGAGTGAAGTCCCTGAGAGAGAGGGAGGGGAATTTGGACCACATTTATAGGGCTTGCCTTGAATTTCAGAAGGGACACTTCCTCTTCTGACACTGGTGGAAAGACACGTGACTGGAGGCGGATAGACAGTCTCTGTAAGTGGGTAGGTGAGATTCAAGGGAGCTCGTCCCTGGGGTCCCCTTTTCAACAAAGTAGGAGGCTGAACCATCTATTCAAGGGTTAAAGGTGAGGGCTCTGAAGGGAGATTTGTGGAGAGGGATGGAAGCTTTAAAGGAGCTGAAGGGTTGACATTTGGTTGAAGTGTTTGACATTGTGGGGACACCATTCTTGAGGGCTGTGTGTACTGTCTCTATAGCGTGTAGCCACCTGGGGAAAGAAAAAGATGCACACACTAAATTTCAACCAAATCTTTCAAAATATGTGATAAACAATAGAAAACAATGGGGCTGGGAGTCATGGTAGTGAAAAGTTTTATGAAGTTCTGGAATTGTACCAAACTTTCAAGAAACAGTTAATTCCTATGTTATATAGGCTTTTCCAGAAAATTGAAAAAAGAGTAAAAGCTGTCCAGATGATTTTATGAAATCAGTGTAATCTTGATTCCAAAATCAGTAAGGACAAAGCCATAAATGAAAAGAATAGGCTCATTTCACCTATGATGTAGATAAATCGTAAATAAAACGTCCGTTAACAAGCCCAGTTATATATTTTTAAATATACATTTTGATCAAGTAGTGTTTATCTCAGGAATTCCAAGTTGGTGTAACATCAGAAATCACCTCTTTAACAAAGGATAAAGTCATATTATTATCTAAATTGATGAAGAGAAAGCACTTGATAAAGTTTATCACCTACTTACAATTAAATAACAACTTAGCAAACTGGATATGAGAGACATCCTTAACTTGGTAAAGGCCACATAGCAAAAGCTTAAACAAACATTACACTTAATGAGGAAAATTTAAGGGCATTCTCTTTAAGGTTTTGAACAAAATAAGGAATCCAACTATACTTCTACCATCAGTATATAATAATGGAAGTTCAAAGCTATCAGGGAAGAAAGAATAAGAGATATAAGGATTAGGAGAGACGAGGTAAACTATCATTATGTAAAGATAATATTTTCATTTGCCTTGAAAAATAAAGGGAATCAATACACCATTAAAACTGTTAAGGGAATTCAGCAAAACCACTACCTACAAGGTTAATATAAAAAAAAAAATCTACCACATTTCTTTTCATTAATAACCAACTTCTATTCATAATAACAAAAAAGTATGTATAATATCTAGGAATGAACTTAACCAAGAATATACGAAAAACAAACAAACAAACAAACAAAAATCCCTATGGAGAAAACGTTAAAATTTTAAATAAAGGATGTAGAAATTAACTTGAATAAATGAAGGGAAGTTCTATGCTCTAGAATGGAATGACTTAATGTTATATAGGAGTCAGTTCTTTATGACTTAATCTATAAATACAATGAAATTCCAGTAAAACTTCCAGCAACTTGATGAACTGATTCTAAAATTTATATGGACAAACAGGACTAAGTCAGCCTTACCAAGGAAGAGGAAATGAGCAACATACTACAAAGTCATGTAAAAAGGTGAACAAAGCAAAAGGATAACATCATTTTAGCACAAAAACAGACCAATAGATTATGGAAAAGAATAGAAAACTCAAAAAGTCAGACCATGAGTATATGTGTGAGAGGCATCGCAAATCAATTAAGAAGGAGCAGATTAAACCAGTTTACTATAAGGAGAAAATAAAACAGGATCCCTGCCTGATACTAAATAAAAAGATACACGCTACATGACGAACAACCTCAATGTGGAAAAAACAAAACAAAACAAAACAAAAGTCTTCTCAAGTTAATAGAAGAAAATATAAGACAGCGTTGTCTTTGGCACCTGGGTTGGAAAAAGGACTCCTTACATAAAACTTCAAAAGCACAAACAAGAAGAAAAATATTAATTTGATGTCGAAATTATAAGAATTTTTGTTCAAAAGAAGATACCATAGACACACAATAGGTGACAGAATTGGAGACGGTACTGTATTTTTCTGTGTATAGATGACCCCATGTATAAAACAACACCTAATTTTTGAACCCAACACTAAGAAGCCAATACATGGGTTACCCCGATATGTAAGACAACCACCAATTTTTGGTCTAACAATTTTAAACAAAGGTATCGTCTTATACACAGAAAAATAGGGTACTTTAAATCTAAAAATGATAAGAGATTCATATATAGAACATACAGCGTCTGCTCTTGGATGGCAGTGGAGTGAAACTAGAAATTAATAACAAAGATAAATGGAAAACCCCAAGACACTTGGAGATCAAAAAACACCCTTCTAAATGACACATGGGTCCAAGAAAAAGTCTTAAAAGAACTTTAAAACATTTGGAACTAAATGAAAATACCACTAATCAAAAATTGTGTGATGTAGTAAAAGCAGTGCTTAGAGAGAAATTTCTAGCATTAATAAATAGATGAGAAAAGAAGAAAGATCTAAAATTAGTGATCTAAACAAACTTTCATCTTAGGAAACTAGGAAAAGAAGAGCAAATTAAATCCAAAGTAAGCAAAAGGTAGCAGGCCCTAAAGAAAAATGGACAAAGTTTATCAACAGGCAGGTTATAAGACTGGTAACCCAAACAGGCATATGAAATAATTATTAAGAATTAAAATAATCAGTAATCAGAAAGTCTCAAATAAAGACAACAATGAAATCACCTTATACCTATTAGACTGGCAAAGGATGGAAAACTGGAAAATGCCAAGTGTTGGCAGGTATGTGGAAATGGGAGCTCCTTCATGTACTGCTGGTGGGAATGCAGAATAATCAAACTTTCTGGAGAGCAGTCTGGCACTACATAGACAGAGTAGATAGATGCATAGTCCAGGACCCATGAAATGATCACACAAGTCCAATGTTCACTGCTGTGTCAGTTCTTTTTTTTTTTAAACATTTTTTTTAATTGTTTTTGACAGAGAAGAGAGAGAGAGAAAGAGAGAGAGATATAGAGACAGAGAGAGAACTGAACTGGGGTCATCCCCCAGTTCAGCACATGGGTCCACAAGGGCTGGGGCCAGGATTCGATCCTGGGTCCCCAGTGCTGCAAAGTGAGCACTTAACCCACTGAGCCATCCCGGCTTCCCCAATGTGTCAGTTCTGATAATGGATAATCAGACAATCGGTTGTCCATCTGCAAAAGAGTAAATGAGTAAAATGTGGACGATGCACATGGTGGAATATAGCAGGGCCTTAAATAACATCATTTGGTTCAATGATATTTCATTATAATGTTGATGAAATGCTGAAGGAACCTAACTCTTGTTTATACCAATTAGCCTATGGCAGAACTGTTTTCGCTATACCTTGTTTTGCTTAAAGTTGCAGTACCTTTTGAGGACATTAAGTGAGGGCAGCAGATAGAGAAACAAGGGATTAAGTACACATGTAGCAACATGAATGAACCTTAAAAACAGTGCTGAGTAACAAAAGTATTATGCAGAATAAGATAAACAACTCAATGCTATTTATATAAATTAAAATACATGCACATACTTTTGTAATGTATTGAAAATATTTTAAAATATATTTTAAAAGTGCATATGGGGGTGGGGAATGAATACGCAGGGCACAGAGGATTTTTAGGGCAGTAAGAATACTGTGTATGATATCGTCATGATAGATATATGTCATTTTACAATTTGTCCAAATCCACAGAATCTACAACACCTAGGGTGAGCCCTAATGTAAACTATAAGCTTTGGGTGCTTATGATATGTCAATGTTGGTTCATCAACTGTAACAAATGTCCCCTCTGGTTGGTGATGTTGTAAATAGGGGAGGCTATGTACGTGTGGGGGAAGCAGGTATATGAGAAATCTCTGTACCTTCCTCTTACTTAATTTTTCTGTGAACCTAAAACTTTTCAAAGAAAAATAGTCTTTTAAAAATTTTTTAAGGGGAAAGCCGGGACGGCTCAGCGGGTTGAGCGCTCGCTTTGAGGCCTCGAGGACCGAGGATCGAATCCCGGCTCCGGCCCAGGCAGGACCCACATGCTGAACTGGGGAGTTCCCACAGTTCGGTTCTCTAGCTGTCTCTATCTCTGTCTCTCTCTCTATCTGTCAAAAGTAAAATAGAAATAAATATGCACTGAAGATAAAATAATTACTCTATAAATATAAAAAGATAAAAAAAAATTTTTTTTAAGTAAAATTTAAAGAATGCAGATACACACAACTTGAAATGGATTATAAACCTAAACCTAGGAGCTAAAACAATTAAATATCTAGAAAAAGACATAGGAGAAAATCTTTGAACTTGGACGAGGCAAAGGCTTTTTAGGGGGGGAAAATGAAGCGTGACTGGCAAAAGAAAAAAATGGATACGTTGAGCATCATCAAAATGGAAAACATCTGCTTTTCAAAAGACACTACTAAGAAAATAAAAAGAGAAGCCACAGACTGCTAGAAATATTTGCAAAGCACGCATATGGCAAAGAATTTTGTGCCAGTCATAGATATTTTGCTTCTCAGCTCCAAATCCACCCATCTTTGCCGGCTCTGTGGTAATTAGGTGGGCTGGGGAACTAGTTCACCTGGGACGTTTGGTTGTGCCAGTAGAGGGTGCCAGAGAGACAGTGAAGGAAGAAGGAATTTGCTCTTCCTGTTTCCTGTGTCCTGCGGAGTTTGGGAGCTCCTGGGCTGCCTCTTTGAGGATGCAGCTCTCTCCATTGCCTGGCCCCTGCAGAAGGCAGCTGCCCCAGCTCCCAGTTCTGGTAACACAGGGCAACCAGCAGTACCCAGGTGCTAGAAGCTGAGTGGTGTGCCACTGGCAAAGCACCTGTGAACTGCTTCTCCCTGCACCCCTCCGGTGACTGCAGGGTGTTCCATGGCATGGCACCTCTCCCTGAACAACGTCCCCAGTCCCACAAACGGCAGATTTCCGGTCTCCTCTGGTGAGCCTCCACCATCCTGCGAGCCATGCTGTCCTCTCCAACAACAGGTCTGAAGCTCCAACTCCTACACTCTTGTCTCAGCCCTGCCAGGAGCCCCTGTCCCTGTCTGCTATTCCTGCATTCTTCAGGGTTGCCTTCAACTCTTCCCAGTCAAATCCCCATTACTCCACTCTCCTGTTAGTCGTTCTCTTGATTGGACCCTGACTGATAGCTATGTATCTTCAGAATATCTGAAGAACTTCACAACTCAATAATAAAACAAACAACCCACTTTAAAAAAACAAACAGATTTAAACAAACACGTTAAGTATATGGATAAGCATATAAAAAGATTCTAAAATATGATTAATCATTAGGCATTGCCAACTAAAACTGCAATGACTCAAATTAAAAATTCTGACTGACAATACCAACTACCATTAAGGATGAAAAGCAACTGGAACTCTTATGCGTTGCTGGTGGGAATGCAACGGGAACTGGTTCATCGCTTGGGAATACAGCTTGGCAGTTTTGTATAAAGCTGAATAACACATAAATGTACCTCATTGTTTTAATTTGCAATGACAAATGATGTTGAGCATCTTTTTGTATACTTATTTGCTATCTGTTTACCTTTGTGGTGAGGTGTCTGCTTAAATGTTTTGCTCATTTTTAAGTGGAGTTGTTTGGCTTTTAAAACAACTTCTTCTTCTTCTTTGAGAGAGAGAGAGCAAGAGAGAAGGGGGAGGTCCCAGAGCAGTCTCCATTGATGTACATCATTAGTAGTGACATGGTTTCATTCTACAGGTGGATGTGGAGCCGAGCAGGGTGGGAACTGAACTGGGGGCCTCTAGCATGGGAGGGGTGAGAGCCTTCACTGCAGAGCCATCCCTGCAGTTACCAGTTGCACTGCAGTTCAGCATGTGGGCTTGCACAGGCTGGGGCCAGAAATCAAACCCCAAACCTCATAGTTGTGAGGCAAGTGCTCAATCACTGAACTATTCTGGCATCCCCTGTTTGTTTGTTTTTTACTGTTGAGATTTAAGAGTTCTTTGTATATTTTGGATACAAGTTCTTTATCGGCCATGTGTTTTGTAAATATCTTCTCTGTGACTTTTTCATTCTCTTCACAGTGTCTTTTGCAGAGCAGAAGTTTTTTATTTTAAGGTTACCTAGATTTCCCCCTATCTTCCTCTAAGAATTTCATAGTTTTGTATTTTATGTGTAGGTCTAGAACCAATTTTGAGTTAATGTTTGTGAAAGGAGGAAGTCTGTATCTAGATTCTTTTTTTTTTTTTCCCTTTTGGCTATGGGCTTGTTTCAGTACCATTTGTTGAAAAGGTTATCCTTTTGAATTGCCTTTCCTCCTTTTTCAAATATTATTCAACTATTACTGAATGTAAATTTAACTTCAATAAAATTAACTCAAGAAAAAAGTACATGTTCACAAAAATAAAAAATGCATATTTTTCAAAAATATAAACAAAAATAAGCACTTTAAACACAGTAGAGTGGCTGCCAAGGCATATGGGAGAGCTATAAAAGAGAATGAGTGAATGAATAAATGGAAATAAGTGAGGGACCTCACACAGACCATTGATGATAATTTTGTCAGATTGGTGGTAGCTACTCCTTTATTCTTCTTCCTGGGCCCCAGGCAACTCAGCTCAAAACCACATTTCTCAGTACAATCATCCCCTATCCATCCTACCCTACTCCCCCGACCTCCATCTGCCTGCCTCACCTTTGCTACTTGCTACATGTGACTAAGTTCCCACCCATGGGATGTGAGTAGAAGTAACTGTACAATTTCTGATTTTGTATTCTTAAAGATACTTGCTCTATACTCTATCCTCCTTGCCTTCCTACTCATCAGAAATAGTCACAACTAGAGCAGCCTTAAAAATCATGGATTGAAGACAGCAGAGCTCCTTGACTGGGTCCGGCAGGTCTGAGTTCCTGCTGATGAGCAGAGCACGACATTGAGGAAGTCAGGCCATCCTTCCTGGGAGGTGAGACTGCGTCAGCACCTGTGGGAACTGCTCAAGCGAGACAAAATGGGGCTGAGTGAGAGCAAGAACTATTCCTCCCTGAAAAACAACCCTTCCCACCCAGTCCTTTGATGGCCTTCTCTCTTAATGGCTATGACAATAATTCTTGGCCTGGTGTGGTATTCTGGAGGCCCACCAAACCATTCTGGAACAGTCTCGGTAGCCATCTGTGGTCTTCTCTGACCTCAGAGGACATGGTTTTGGGGCAAAAGATGAACGTGAGCAGCACCCTCCTACTCACCCCTTCCTCCAGCACCTGAACACAAAACACACCCACACACTGGATTCCCGGGTACTGAAAATAAAAGAGGACAGCTGTGAAGGAGAGGGTTAGCATGAAGACTTTGCTAATACTCATATAGGCAGGTCCATACTTAATTATTATTTCTGACATTCTATTTGAAGTTATTTACCACCACCACCACCCCGCCCCCATACTGAAAAGTAAGTGACATTTATAACTCACATGAAGTTCAGGTAAAACTTTTGCTTTGTGTATTCTTTTGAACCTTTTTGCATCATTTTGTTTTGGGTGTCTATTATAAGAGGCAAATAATTTTTTTTTAAGTTTTATTTTATTGTTTTTGACAGAGAGATAGAGACAGAGAGAAGGGGGAGGGCCCAGAGCAGTCTCCATAGTTGTACGTCATCAGTTTTTGACATGGTTTCATTCCACACAGGTGGGCAGGGGCCGAGCAGGGCAGGGGGCCTCCTGCATGGGAGGGGGAGGCACACCCCAGCATATGGGTCCACATGGACGGGAATTGGATCCTTGGTCCCCAGGGCTGCAAAGTGAACCCTTAACCAGCTGAGTCATCTGGGCTTCCCCTGATAGTATTTTTTTTATTTAAAGATTTATTTTTGTTGGTTTTTGACAGAGAGAGAGACAGAGAGAAGGGAGAGGGCCCAGAGCAGTCTCCATAGTTGACAGTACTAGTTTTTCCATATAGTTTCACTACACAGGTGGGCACAGGGCTGAGCAGGGCAGGAACTGGGCCAGGAGCCTCCCACATAGGTCCTGGCAAGAACCGAACTGGAAACACACCCCAGTTCAGCATATGGGTCCGCCTGGGCCGGGGCTGGGATTCGATCCCTGGTCTCCGGGGCTGCAAAGCGATCGCTTAACCTGCTGAGCCATCCCGGCTTCCCCTATTTATTTTTCATTTTTATTTTTTTATACCAACTGTGAGTCTTTGTCTTCTAATAGGGGGTTTAACTCATTTACATATATTGTTTAAATTATGTATTTGGTTTTTGGTAGTGTTGCTTATGATTCATGCTTGCCTGATTCTAATTATTTTCTGTCTTTTGTTGTACAGAATGTGTTTGGTTTGCTTTTACCTTGCTGTGATTTGGAAAATAGATACCCTATTTTTTAATTCTGTGTTTACTGTAGTTGTTTAAAAATGCATTTTTTAATTTTTATTTATTTATTTATTTATTTTTTTTTTTAATATTATTATATTTTATTGTTTAAAAATGCATTTCTAATTTCAAAAAGACCCACGCATTTTTATTATCAAGCCTATTCAGAGACTAACAGAATATCAGTGTTCTTCTAAGAAATATATTTCTTTACATCTGTACCGTAGCAAGTCACCTCCAAATAAGGTGCAAAATTTCCCCCCTTCATTGGCTTAAGGGTAGTGTGGTAAGGATTTTGGACTTGGTGCAAAATAAATGCATAGTTTATCACATATACTGTTACTCAGAAGTCCAGCTATAATCTTCTTCAGTGATCCTTTCAAATTGCAGCTGATCTTATTATTAGTTTTAGTAGAATTTGTTGATAATGCAGTGAATTTTCTTTTGTTTTTTGGCCTTTTTTACCCCAATGACATCACATTCTCATGTACATAATTTGTCTTTGAGGAATATTAAACATTTTGTACATAAGTAAAATAGCCACTCACACTTTTATTGGCATGGTATCTACAAAAGCAATTTGTAAACATATGAGTGGTAAACTCATCCCTTCAAAGGACTTTTTAAAACCTTTCCATTTTATAAGGAAGGCACACAGATATAACCAACTTAATTTTTTAAATGAGGGTTTATTTATTTAGTTATTTTTTAATTACAATTGATATTCAATGTCATTTAGTTTTAGGTGTACAGCATAGTGGTTAGACATTTATATAACTTTCAGCGTGATCCCCCTGATAAGTCTAGTACTCACCTAACACCATATATGTTATTACAATATTATTGACTATATTCCCTAAGCTAGACTTTACCTCCTCATGCATTTTGTAACTGCACATTTGTACTTCTTAATCCCTTCACCTTTTTCACCCGGTCCCTCAGCTCCCCCCACCTGGCAATCATCAATTTGTTCTCTGTAACTACGAATCTCTTTCTGTGTTTTTTTTAAAGTTTATTTATTTATTTATTTATTTATTTAGTTAGTTAGTTAGTTATTGACAGAGAGAGAGAGAGAGAGATACAGAGACAGAGACAGAGAGAGAACCGAACTGGGGGAACTCCCCCGTTCAGCATATGGGTCCGCATGGGCGGGGGCCAGAGACGGGTTTTGATCCTCGGTCCCCAGCGCTGCAAAGTGAGCGCTTAACCCACTGAGCCATCTGGCTTCCCCTTTCTGTTTTTTATCTTGTTCTTTAGATTCCACATATAAGTGAGACCATAGGTTTTTTTGTTTCTCTGTCTGACTTATTTCACTTAGCATAATACCTTCTAGGTCCATCCATGTTGTTGCAAATGGTAAGGTTCCATTCTTTTTATGGCTTGGTAATATTCCATTTATATACATACCATATCAATGTGAAGCCTTATTTAAGTTAAAAATTATCTTTTAGTAAATTTTATTTTTCCCACGTCCTCATACCATAGGTATTAGGAAACAAACAAGTATGTGCTGTTGCAAAATGAGTTAATTATATTTTACTATTTAAAATTATAACATACATACATACACATTGATGTGAGTATGATTATGACAAATTGCACTTGCACCATCAGGTTTGTTTTCGATTTGGTCATTGTTACTGCCCTGTGGTTCCTAATAGAAATGATCTTCGTGTCGTGCTCTTCCTGTGCCTTCTAGATGTGGATGTGGTCTTTGTGCTTGATTCCTCTTCCCTGCCTCCTTCCCTATGAAGAATTGTTCTCTGGGCAAAATAAGAAGAAAATGAAAGTGAGTGTAAGAATCACAACTCACAGGCACCAAGATCATTCATAATCCCCACAACTGTTTATGGTGCCACTGTCAGGGGCAGTCACCATGAGCTGAGGCTGAGATAACATAAGTTATGGGTCACATGCACTTTTAGGTACTATACCAGCCATGTCTAGGCATCTCGAGAAAGTGCACTGCAATTCAAGGGAGTGGGTGTGCTTTATTATATTTGTACTCTGAGTTCTCACAGTTAATTAATTACAAATTAGGAAATATTCCAGGCAATTAAGAAAATACAGTATGTGATAAGACAAAGAACAATATATACTCCACCTAGCTTAAGCGATAAAACATTAGAGATACAACTCAAGCTCTGAGACAATAAAGTTTCTCTGATTTAAATAAAACAAAATAAGTAAAAAAAACAAAAACCCTCAGCCTCCACTTTTATTAAAAGTATAGCATACATCTAATTTATTTATTTTATTTACTAATTTATTTTTCATGTGTAAGTAATATTCAAAATTCAGTTCCTGACCCACCACTTGTGAGTTTCTTAGGACAGTTTGCCTCTTATGACTCCGTAACAAGGCATTGCGGTAGCACAACTGCTGGACATGGTCTTTCTTGACCCGACAAACTGATGAATGAAATAGTATCTTCTGACTTTCCTCATTGTAACATGTTTTTTCAGTACTTTTTGTTGAGTTTATAAATGTCAATAATTCAACCTTTTTTTTTTTGTGCATGTTATTTGTGTACATTTTTAGTTTTTCCTTGATAATAAAAATAATGTCATCACTATATAGTCTTTTTCAAGCAGTTTCTCCCATTTACGTTGGATATGACATCAGCCAACCCTGGAGAAATGCAGGGAGAGAGAGGAAAGAAAAAAATTGTTTTTTTTAAGATTTACCGGTATTTTATTGTTTTTGACAGAGATAGAGACAGAGAGAGACAGAGAGAAGGTGGAGGGCCCAGAGCAGTCTCCATAGCTGTATGTCATCAGTTTTCCACATGGGTTTGTTCCACACAGGTGGGTGGGGCCGCACAGGGCAGGAACTGGACCAGAGCTGGGCCAGGAACTGGGCCGGGGACCTCCCACATGGGAAGCTCCCCGGGGCAAGAACCAAACTGGGGCCACAACCCAGTTCAGCATATGGGTCCGTTCAGGCAGGGGCTGGGACCAGGACTCAATCCTAGGATCCCGGGCTACAAAGCATGCACTCAACCCGCTGAGCCATCCTGGCTTCCCCCAAGTTTGATATTTTCTGTAATCATTTGTGATGCTATAAAACTAAGGGCCATCCCTACCTGTGTATTCCCTTTATTCTCAAGGGCATGGTTGAAGGGGAGTGACTATCAAAGGAGGCCAGTAGGCTTCATTCACCTCCCAGGAATGTGACTCATTCTCTCCCTCTTTTTCTCACTTAGGCCACTTGAACAAATTTTTACAAGTTCCTCTTAACAATAAAAAGAAAAACCAAAGATGCAGATTATGGCAAGAACAGTTAAGGTATACAATATTCTGTCTCATTTAATGCGAAAATAAAGGTGCGGTATTAAGAAATAGCTCACATATTCACCGCATTAACAAATATTATATGTTATTCATCAAAATGCAGGAATTGAGATGTCATGATAGCTCAACAGGTTGAGCCCTTGCCTTACAACTGTGAGGTCCAGGGATCAAATCCCAACCCCAGCCCATTTAGACCCATATGCTGAACTGTGGTGGTAAAGGCTCTTGCCTCCCCTGAGGGAGGCCCCAGTTTGGTTCCCACCCCGTGTGGCCCCACATCCAACAGGTGGAATGAAACCATGTCACAAGAAATGGTGTGGAACTACTCTGAGTCCTCCTCTGCTCCCTTTTCATCTCCTCTCAAAAACAATAAAATAAATATTTTAAGAAATGTTGGCATTTATTTAGCTAAAGTTATTAAATATCAAACTTCTAACAAACGTAAGCAGTAAATCTATTAATAACATTAATGGAGATAAACTGAGGTGGGGAGAAGAGGGTGGGAGGGTGGGGGAAGAAGAGAGAGAACGGTGAAAAAATTGTTTTTGAAATCTAAAGAACCCTGGAACCTGCAGAAATTCAGCCTTGTTCTTGGTTCTGGGGGTGGAGGTGGGAGTCTATAGAGAATCAGATCCCTTTTTCTTCTATCCTGAGGGAAGAAATTTACGGTCTGCTCAGATAGATGAGATACACAACTGCCAAGTCAAATAGCAGAATGAATGATACTACAAGAGATGTCACCAAGGGGATATACTATGCCAATTGTTGTGTAAGGCAAGCAGCACAAATAAGAACTATTCCTCCCAGGGGGCCGCGGTAGTCACAGTGAGTTGGAATGGCCCCGGAAGCTCCTCCTCCCTCCTCTTCCTTTTCTTTCCAGGCTGCTCCAGAAGCTGGCGGACAGTCATGAACTGAACAGAAATCCCTACCCTCGTGGCACTAACCTTCTAGTGTGGCAAGATAGATAATAAAGAGAATACATAAAAATAATAAAGCATATAGGACAGTGATGAATGAGTGCTAGGGAAAGAATAAAACAGGGAAAAGGAATCAGGACTATTGTAGGGTGCAATTAGGATTGGTGGTTAGGAATGGCCCCACAAAGAAGGTGATTGGAGTAAAAACTGAAGGTGTGGGAGTGAGTCATGTAGGTAACCAGAGGAAGAACATTCCAGGCAGAAGGAACATACATGTAAAGCAGTTATTCAGTGCCTACAGTGTGCTCACACAACAAGAATAGCAATATGTGGCTATTTGCCAACCCATCTTCAACACACATTTAATACCTACTGCAGTGAATGAGAGTGTTTTTTTCTTTCCCAGAAGGTGGTAGGTTGAGGGTACATGGGGGATAGGTCTCAAAGAAGCAATGACGTTTGTGGTTTTAAAAGAAGGCAGCCCATTAACCCAAGATGAGGCTGATAGAGGAGTCAAATAATGACTTTCCAGTGCCTATGCTGAAGGGGTTGTAAAGGGAGGGGAACATAATAACCGGACAGGGAGGTTTTGCTGCAAAGCCCTCCCAACAGTTTAGGGCAAATGGCCTGTGCTTCTGGGCAGAGATGCTTCCACCAGCAACAGGCAGCTGGGCTCCTGGAAGCAGCAACCTCAAGAGAGAGAAATTCCCCATCTAGTGTCAGTTGTGATGAGAGAGTCGTTACACTCGCCAAAGCTCCTGGGATAACTAGGCAAATTTGGCGCTGACAATGTTGGGAGAAGGAAGGCCTGAACTTCCAGGCTCGCCTCAATCATCAGAACCTGGAGGACTTGGACTCCCCATAAAATGCTACAAAAGGAGGCAACGGCCAAGCCCTTGTGGGGCTCTGGCCTCAGGATGAATGAGTTTCCCCCCCTAGAACTGAGCCCCTGCCCAGTACCTCAATCTTTCATCCCTAAAATGGGAATAATAATAGTAACACCTCATGGGGTGTTTCAAGAATCATAGCCCTCAACTGGTGATAACATTACTTAGTATTGATAATTACTACTAGTAATACTTTTCTCAGAATTGTTACATGGATTGCAATATATCTGAATAAACATATTTTAAGGGCCGTTTGAGGCTGGCCATAGAGAGGTCAAGAGGAGAGGCTCTCAGTCTGCCTGGGTTTGCATCCGGGATGGCCATTTAGGAGCTGTGTGCCCTTGGGCACCTTACTTAACCTCCCTGAGCTCTCTTTCCTCACTTATACTATAAAGTGAAAATAATAATAGTGCATATGTCACTGTTGGAAGGAGGTTGGGCCTGTCTTTCTATAGCTAGAGATCTGTGCTGTCCAAAATGTCTGCGCAGTTAGAAAGCATTTGTCTCCTAATAAGATAATTATGTTATTATAGTAACAGCAGTTGCAGAGTACTTTGTAATAGTGCCTGGCAATAACTATGTGCCATTATTATTGTTATCCCCATTTTGTAGATGAGGCAATTGAGGCCCAGAGAGGTTAAGAGACCAGACCCCAGGGGCATGCAACTAGTGGGTGGCAGGGATGGCACAGGAATCCAGGAGTTCCACGGATGCTCAGCGGCTGCCCAGCCTAGGAACTAGACAACGCCTCCTCGACCCCTCCCCCCACCCCCCAGGCTCCCTGGGAACGGAAAGCTGGCTGTGCTCCAAGACCCAGGGGCCCTGGAGCCCTGCCCCCACTCCACCCTCCCCCAACCCTAGAACAAAGTACGCTCGCCGCAGGAACATTCCAACCCACTGATGGCCAGGCGGGTGCCGCGGCCACGCCCCTGGAGGTGCACGGGGCCTCCGGGGGGAGGGGGCGGGCAGAGCTCCGGTGCCCCCTCCCCTCCGCACGCCAGCCGCGTGTGCAGACGCAATTGCACCGGAGGCATTCTCTCGTTCCTGACCTCCCGGAAACAAAATGTAAAGGCCGAGGGACACTGCGGGCGGGGCAGATGCCAAGGACGGCGCTGGCCTAGTGCGTGTAGAGAAAGCTGCGTTCTCATCGGCGCCAGCGTTTCGCTGGCGTGTGGGCACGCTGGCCCGTCCAGCCCCGACTGCCTCACTCCACGGCTTTATATGAAATTGATGCATGCTTTTGTTAAGAAAATAAGGCCAGATAGAACTAGGAGATCTCATGAATCCTACCGCTCTGAGACAACTGCTATTCATTTTGGTTATGTACTTCCATAGTTTGCACAAAAACTCCCAGGCATATTGACATGAAAGGATCATGCTACTATTTACGATTTGTTTTTAACTTAATAGACTTTGGGTTTTAGAGCAGCTTTAGGTTTACAGAAAATTGAGGAAATAGTGCAGTTCCCTTATGTCGAGTCCCCACCCTCACTGATTTTCCTTGTTATTAATCCTCCTGCATTAGTGTGGTAACTTTGTAACAATTGATGGACCAATATCAGCGCATTATTTAAAGCCCATAGCTTCATTAAGGTTCACTTTGTGTGATACAAAGTTTTAAATGCATGATATCATGTATTCACCGTTACAATATCATACGCAATAGTTACACTGCCCTTAAAATCTCCTGTCCTCTTCCTAGTGATCCCTCCCTCTCTGACCTCTGCAACCACTGATCTTTTTACTGTCTCTCTTTTCAAGAATGTTGGAGTTGTATGGGAAGTAGCCTTTTCATATCTGCTTCTTTCCCTGAACAGTATACTTTTTAAGGTTCCTCCATGTCTTCTCATGGATTAATTGCTCATTTCTTTTTATCGCTGAATAATATTCCATTGTATCATGGTTTGTTTATCCATTTACCTTTGGAAGGACATCTTGGTTGCTTCAAGATTTTGGCAGTTATGAGTAAGGCTGCTATAAATATTCATGTGCAAGTTTATTGTACTGTTTTCTAGCTTGCTTTTTTCAATTATGTTACGAATGTTTTTTGATATTATAAATATAGACATATATCATTATTTTAATGGTGACATAACATTCTATCATAGTTTATTTAACCAGCCCCTGTTGTTGAACATATAGATTGCTGTCTCTGATTCTGACCTTTATAAACCTGCCCCAACTGGTTGGTCTACACTAGACAGTGTCTTATCATTAAGGCTGGTCTGCCTGAGCCCTGTGCTTAAATCTCAGGTATCCTTCTTAATGTGTGACCATGGGCCAAGTTTTTAATTCCCTATGACTTGATTTCTCATCTGTGAAATAGGAATAATTATTGTACTCATTGTGAGAATTAAATGAGCTGATATAAGTAAAGTGTTTAGAACAGTTTAGAACTTGCCACATATAAAAACCCATGAAATTTAGCTATTATTTATTATCCTTTGAACACTTACTATGGGTCCTGAGCTAGACATTGTAGAAATTATTAAAGATTAAATCAGAGGATGCCAGGATAGCTCAGCAGGTTGAGCACTTACCTTGCAACCACAAGGTCCAGGGATTGAATTCCTGTCCTGGCCCATGCTCGTAACCACCAGAATGGTGGCATAGGTTCTCACTTCCCATGCAGGAGGACCCCAGTTCAGTTCCTGCCCGGTGCAGCCCACATCCACCTGTGTGGAATGAAACTGTGTCACAACTGGTGATGTACAACTACAGAGACTGCTCTGGGCTCTCCCCACTTCTCTCTTTTACCTCTCAAAAAACAATCAAATAAATCTTTAAAACAAATATTAAGTCATGTGTGCAATCTTACCTTCAAGGAACTTTGGTTTATCCCTGCTAGGAGATAACACAAAGCCCAGTAATACTGTTTTCTCTGTGCCAGGCACTGTTCTGGAGCCTGGGAATAGCGGGGTTGGAAGTTGTACAGAAGCCAAGTTCTAACCACAACAATGTTCCCTCCCTCCCTTTCTTCCTTCTTTTCTTCCTTCCTTCCTTCCTTCCTTCCTCTTTTTCTCTCTTTATTTCTTTATTAGATTCAGGTATACAAGAAAATATAATACTTAGAGATTTACAGACTTCATATAGTGATAACCCCAACAGGTCTATTTCCCATCTGATAGCTTACATAGCTGTTACAATACCACTGACTACATTTCCTCTCCCCAGCTTTTCTTTACACATAATTCTGATACAAAATCCAAAGCAAGATGGGTCCTAATAAAATGGAGATGAAGAACTGTGAGAATTCATGGGGTCCGTGATGGCTTCCAGCCAGGCATACCAGGGAAGGCATTATGTTAAAATCCATTCACTGAACACCCAAAGAACATATCTACACCAGGCGCAGCTCTAAGCACTGGATGCATAAAGAGGCAAATAAAACCCATGGGGAGCATAGAATCTGGTGGGAGAGACAGGAAACAAGTCAACAAGCAAATGCCAGATGACAGCTTGTGACACAAGCTACAAAGGAAGTACAGGCTGCCATGATGGATACAGGAGGCATGGGGAGGGCTTGTCACATTAGTCAGAATTGTCAGGGAGGAGCCTTGAAGGAGATGACTTTGAAATTCTGAGAACTGTGGAACGAGGAGCCAGCCGTGTGAGGAGTTGTGTGCAATCCTCTAGCAGCAAGAACGAACAAAGGCCTGGAGGTAAAGGGGGTTTCTGGTGTGTTCTAAACACTATCAGAAGCCAGTGTGGGAAGAGGTCAGGCAGCAGGAAGAAAATGACTAAAGACGAAGTTGCAGAGCAGACATGGACCAGTCTAAGGACACAACTTCAAGGGAATCAGGGGTTGTGTAGCGAAAAGGAAGGATAATTAGTTCAGAAAGGTAAAAAGAAGAGCAATGAGGACAGCTACCCACTCTCTGGGCCTGTGGTACATAGAGTATAGAAGTAAACCAGCCACTGCATAAGAAGGCTACAAGAAAAGCAATGTTCTCGAGCAGAACCAGATTTTAGTGAAAGCAAGAAGAAGGGGAAATGAAAGTTTGGACAAGTTGAGGATTTAGGGCATTCTGCTGAGGGTGGATCAGGAGTCCCAGGGTCACGGTTGAAGAATGGGGGAAGTAGGAAGAATGGGAAATTGGATTAGGTTAAGAGAAGTGCAGGGGATGCTGGGATAGCTCAGTGGTTGAATGCTTGCCTTGCATTCATGAGGTCCAGGGTTTGATTCTTGGTCCCGGCCCGTCTAAACCCATATGCTGAACTGCAGAACAACTGGTAACTGCCAAGATGGCTCAGTGGGGAAGGTTCTCAACTCACATGCAGGAGGCCTCTGGTTCAGTTCCTGCCCCACATGTCCCCACATCAATCTGTGTGGTATCTGTGTGGAATGAAACCATGTCACAATTTATGCTATACAACTATGGAGACTGCTCTGGGCCCTCCCCACTTCTCTCTCTCTCTCTCTCTCTCTCTCTCTCACCTTTGCTCAAACAATAAAAGAAATCTTTTTTAAAAAATGGTCACAAAAAAATTCTCATGTTTTAAGAAAGTTTACAAATTTGTACTGGGCCGCATTCAAAGCCATTCTGGGCTGCATGTTGGCTGCAGGCTGCAGGTTGGTCAAGCTTTATTTAAATTATAAATTCAGGGGAAGCCGGGATGGCTCAGTGGGTTAAGTGCTCACTTTGCAGCCCCAGGGACAGAGGATTGAATCCCAGCCTCGGCCCAAGTGAACTCATATGCTGAACTGGGGAGTGCCCCCAGTTCAGTTCTCACCCGGGTGAGACCCCGGCCCAGTTCCTGCCCTGTGCAGCCCTGCGCCCACCTGTGGAATGAAACTATGTGGAGGAATCAATGATGTGCAACTGTGGAGACTGTTCGGTGCCCTCCCCCTTCCCTCTGTCTCTGTCTCTGTATATCTCTCTGTCAAAAACAATAAAAATAAATCTTTAAATTATAATTTCAATTTCTTTAATATAGTATTCTCTCAATTTTCTATTCCTTCTTTTGTTAGTTTTTATAAGCTGTAGTTTTAAAACTCATTCTTTTTTTTTTTTTTACAATGTATTTTTATTTATTTATTTATTTTTGACAGAGAGAGAGAGAGAGAGAGAGAGAGAGAGAGAACTGAACTGGGGGAGCTCCCAGTTCAGCATATGGTTCCGCACGGGCCGGGGCCGGGATCCGATCCCTGGTCCGCAGTGCTGCAAAGTGAGCGCTTAACCCACTGAGCCATCCCAGCTTCCCCTATAAGCTGTAGTTTTTAAGCAACTTTCTCGATTCACTTGCATTTTCAATTTATTTGAAGATATTGGATTGTTCATAATCTTGTTATCTTTTAAATGTCTGTCTAGTCATTAGCAATGTCCTTTTTTCATTTCTAATATTGGTAATTCATGCATTTACTCTCTTCTTTATCAATTTTTCCATTTTATTAATGCTTTCAGAGACCAGTCTTTTAAGCTTGATTATCCTTTGTTTCATAAGTTTGTTTTTTGCATTCATTTCTGCTCTTATCTTTATAGATTCCTTTATGCTTTTAAAAATTTAATTTGTTGAAACATAAATTTAATACGACCCTGCATTCTACTTCTAAATATGCCCAAGAGAAATGGAAACATATGCTTACACAAAAGCTTGTCCATGGATGTTCATAGCACCATTATTCATAATAGCCAAAAAGCAGAAAATACCAAGTGCCACTGACTGATCAACAGAGAAACAAAATGCGGCATATCCATATTGTGTTTGCTCGGGCTGCCATAATGAAACACTACAGACTAGATGGCTTAAACAACAGAAATTTATTGTCTCTTAGTTCTGGAGGCTGGAAGTTCAAGATCAAGGTTTGGCAGTTTTGATGTCTCCTGAGACCTCTCTGCCTCTGACTTGCAGGTGGATGCTTTCTCCCTATGTCCTCACATAGCCTTTCTTCTGTCCATGTGTATCCCTGTTGTCTCTTTTCTTATAAGGACACTAGTTTTATTGGATTATGGCCCCACCCTTATGACCTCATTTAACCCTAGTTATTTCTTTAAAGGCTCTATCTTGTTAGATGCAATGTACGGCATAGTGACTATAGTCAATATTGTAATAACTTTGGTGACAGATGGTAACTAGACATGGTGATTATTTAATAATGTATAAAAATATCAAATCATTATGTTGTGCACCTGAAACTAATATAATATTGTATATTAACTATAATTCATTTTTTAATAAAGGTCCTATCTTCAAATACAGTCACATTGGGGGTTAGGGTTTCAACATATGAATTTGAGGGAATACAATTCAGTACACAAAAATATTGTTGTATGTTTGTTAATTCTATAGAAATTATTTATGTGAAGATACCATGTTTTATTATCCACACTATTGTTGGTGAGCATTACCTCATTTCCAATTTGGGGTTACTATGAATAATACCTCTATGAATATTCTGTCTTTTAGGTAAACATTAAACATTTCTGTTGGATATATGCTTAAAAATTGCTGAATACATTAAATATCCTTATTTTCAGCTTTACTAGATAATGATAATCGATATTCTCGTAGATCAGTTATTGAGTTCTGTTTTCTCCACGTCTTTGCCAACACTTGGTATTATCTGATTTTTTTTCATTTTTTTAAGTCAATTCCTGAAGTAGTATGGAATATCTTATAATTTTAATTTATATTTCCTTCACAATTAATGAAGTTGAGTATGTTTTCTGTGTTTATTCTCCGCTGGGGCATAATTTATTGTGAAGGGCTTATTCATTTTCTGTCACTTTGTTATTGATTTGAAGGGTTTTTAAATATATTCTGGCAATAAGAATACATCCTCTGTCATTAAAAATATCTTCTTACCCACTGTGATTTGCTATTTTACTCTTTCAATTAGCAAATATTTTTATTCTTTTTTATTAAGATTTATTTTTATTGTTTTTGAGAAAAGGTGAGGTAGGGGAGGGGTCCAGATCAGTCTCCATAGTTGTACATCATTAGCTGTGACATGGTTTCATTCCACACAGGTAGCTGTGGGGCTGTACAGGGCGGGATCCAAACCAGGTGTCTCACACATGAAAGGCTAGAACCTTCACTGTTGTGCCATCCCTGTAGTTACCAGTTGCACTGCAGTTCAGCATATGGTTCTACACAGGTCAGGGCCGAGAATCGAACCACAAGCCTTGAGATTGTGAGGCAGGTGCTCAACCCCTGAGCTATCCTGGCATCCTACGTTTATTCTTAATATAGTTTAATTTATTATTTTTCACCATAGAGTTAACCCATTATTTTAGTCTTTTTAAAAAACTCTTTGTATACTACAAGATTGTGACAATGTTTTCTTATGTTTTCTTCTAAAAAGCTCTTTTGTTTTTCCATTTATATTTAGATCTGCAGTCTGTTGGAATTGTTTCTCATGTGTGATGTGGAATAGGGGACAAATTCTTTCTTCCATATGGACATCTAATTAGCCCAGCACCATATGGTAAAAGATCTCCCTCTCCCCAATGTGCTGCAATGTTACCTTTGCTATAGATCAGGTGACTAAATTTTATAATTATGACTTATTCTATTTATTGGTTTATTTGTCTATGTTAGGATTGATATATGTTATTCTATTTCTGCTTTCTATTAGCTTGGATATTGTATACTTGTTATTATTCTACTAGTGGCTACCCCAATGATTACAAATAAATTTGTGGTTTATCAAAATCTAACATTACTTGGTAGTTTTACCTTCTCCTCAGATAATGGAAAGAATTTAGGACACTTTAACTCCATTTATTATACGCCTCAGCTTATATGTGATTTTTAATAAATGCATTAGTTCCCTATATATTTTAAACCTCAAAAGATATTCTTATTGATTTTTGGCAATCAGTAGTCAATTAGCTATATCTACATATCTGCTAATTTAGATGTTCTTCATTTCTTCCTCCATCTCTGTACTTCCATCTGATATCTTTTTCCATTTGCTTGAAGAGCACCCTTTAGTCAGTGTTTCTTTTGAATCAAATCTGCTAGTGATAAATTCTCTTACTTTTTATTTGTTGGAAAATGTTTTTATTTCATCTTTGGTCTTGAAGACTGTTTCTGCTGGGTGTAGTATTCAGCACTTTGATGATATTATTGCAATAAATTTTGGACATCTTCATTTTAAGATTTTATATGTCATTCTACTTATTGCTCCGTTGAAGGAAAACTGTTTTTTGTTCTCAGATTTTCTTTGTGTTTGAGTTTATGATTTGTCTAGGTTTTTTTGTTTTTTGTTTTTACATCCTCTTTGGGAGTTTAGAGAAATTCTTACATTCGTGACTTGATATCGTTTATTAATTTTAGAAAATACTCAGCCATTATCTCTTTAAATGTTATATCTGCTTCATTTCTCTCTCCTTTAAGTATGGGATTCCAATTACACATATGTTAGGCATTCTTAATGTATTGCTTGCTTTCACTTCTGAATTTTATTTATTTTTGACTCTCCATGCAATCTGGACAATTCTGTAGTTCTGTATTTTAGTACATTGATTCTCTTCTTAGCTTTGTGTAATCTGCCATTAATTCCACACATTGAATTCTTATTTGTTGGTTATGATATTTTTCATATCTAGAATTTCTATTTGGCCTCCTTTCATGGTTTCTGCTTCTTTAACAAAGTTCTGAGGGAGTATAAAGAGTTACTAAGCATATTCACAAGCAGGTAGATGCTTGCCCTAAGACTTGTTTTGAACCATCTGAGGAGCTGCTGGAACCTATTGCAACAGCTCTCTCTTGACCAACAAAGAGCTTCTTGGTTTATGGATAGAAGTCCCAAGGTGAACGGACAGTATCCTGTTTGGAAGGCTGCCTCTCTGATTGAAAAACGGTCAAAATAAGTCAGCTCAGTGGACTGAATTGCCTGCTGTTTGTACCTATGTTTGAGTTTTTACTGACTCATGGGCAGTGGTCAATGGCCTGGCCACATGGTCAAGGCAGAGGGGCAAGGAACAGTGGCATATTCAAGGAATGTCCATGTGGAGCACAGCCCTTTAAAAACCACCATGGGAATTTGAGGGGTGTATTAATATAAGCAGGACATGTGGATACCCATCTTATTTGTGCCTGGGTTATAATTTGTAAAGGTGACTGAATGATGACAATTAGCGGCTAATGGCATTGAGAGAAGATTTTTTACTAGTTACATTACCTGAGAGGAGGAAGCATGTTGTGCCACACAGGTTCACAAGGAAAAGCACCAGTCTTGGTCAGGAGGCCGGAAGGAATGAGGGGAAGACCTAGGCCAGAGCCTTTGTTGCTGTTCCCATGTGAAAGGCAGGGCAGAGTAAAAAGCTTAGAGCTGGTTCATTTGATTAGTTCTGATGGGTTTTGGGGCCTAGGGGCTGTCCCTAGTTGTCTAGTTCCTGCCCTGGGTTGTTTAGGGCAGGGGAAATATTCCCTTGGCATGTGAGAAAGAGATACTGAGGTAGTTCAGAGTATGGGCTCTGGATCACTTTTGGGTTTTTGCCTAGCAGTGTTTCTGGTTTGCAAACCCTAAGACCCCTGAATAAATCTTTATTATTTCTTTCTAGCCAAAGCCTTTAGACTTTGAGTTTGTTTGATAGGCCTGACGGAACAGTTTGTTTCTTCACCTGATCTTGCAATTGGGGTTAATAGTGAATGCAGTTATATTGCTAGTGGTAGAAATAGCCCACTAATTCTGTACCCATGTAACCCTGTCCTGGGTGAAACAGAGTGAACTGAGAAGAAGGCACTTGCTAGACTAGTATTGTTGCCTATGATTTAGACTAGTACAGTGGCCCAACCTAACATCTCTTCCAAAGGTAGAAAGACATGAGTATAAATGGAGAGAAAGAGAAATAAGTAGCTGAGAGAAAGGAATAAATGAATGAAGTTAAATGAGGGAAATCTAATATTACATTACCTCCTTAAAAGCAGCTTAGAGCAAGAGATGATATCGTCTTAGTCCAATTGTACCAGATACCTGAAAGGGTGAAGCCATATATTTCTGAGACCACTGCTGCTTTTGGAAGCTGACAAGATGGAATGGAAACCTGCAAAGCTGAGTGACCTTGCCCTCTGATACATTTTGGTCATATGAGATGATAATGGACTAGACAAATGATCGGTAACTAAAGGGGACTCTAGTAATGTGCCAATATCTTTTTACTCTTTATTTTTCAGGTTACATCTACCATAGTATGAAAATGATGTCACATTAGCAGTTGGCAAAGTAATAATACTGATGGTGATGGTCAAATGTATGAGGAAATTGAGTTAAAAGACTTATCTCTATTCCACACTGACTTCTTCAAATGTTAGGCATATTCATGTTGGACTATTGATGTATATATAATATAAATGTTCCACCAAATTTAGATGCTCAGACAGGGTTGATCATTTTGTTACAAGGGAACCATGGCCAAGACCAGGAGGTGGCCTGTGTTTATAAAAAAAGTATTTGTCTGGTCTTTGTCCTGGATTCTTGGAACAGTTTCTAAAACCATTGGAATTACCCAAGTGGTCTTTGTTATTCAGGAGCCTGTTGGATCACACCTGAGTTTATGCTAATGAGGACACTCTAGACCTTAGATAGCTTCAAGACAGGCTGATTTGAGCCACAGGATATTAGCCTGATCTCTCAGCCTCCAGGGAGAGGATGGGGCCACATGACCAGTAATTCAATCAAGCATGCATACCTAATGAAACCCCAACAAACACTTGAGACACTGTACCTTTGTGGAACTTCCTGGTTGGGGAACACATGGAAGTTCCAGGAGGGTAATATGCCCTGATCGCATGGGGACAGAGCACAGAAGCTCTGTATTTGGAAACTTCCCAAACCTTGCCCGATGTGTCTTTGTCTCCTCCTTTATATTGAAATTGCAATCATATTTATAGTGCTTTCCTGAGTTTTGTGAGTCATTCTATTGAAATATTGAACCTGAGGAACTTCTGAGAACTCTTAAATTTGTAACTGGTTGCTCAGAAGTGCAGGTGGTCTAGGGGGCTGGGGTTCCTCAATGTGTGTCTGGTGTTTGAAGTGAGGGCAGTCTTATTGGGAACTGACTGTGCCCTTAAATCTGTGAAGTTTGATGCTGTCTCCAGGTGGTTAGCATCAGAATTGTATGGCGGTATACCAGTTGATGTCACAACAGACTCCAACTTTTTTTTATCCCTAGCCCCAAAAGGCTGACATATACTCTGCTCAGTGTTGCAACCTCTCAATTGCCTGTTCTAGACTCATCAAATGCCCAGTGGAAAAGGGCAACACTAAATAATGAGCTTACCTCTCCAGATTTCCTTTCTCTGAATTTTGGCCCTATAATTTTTCATTGCCTTGCTAGATCTTCAATCCTCCAATCAGATGTTTTCATGTTCTGCCCAGATTTTCTAATTGTCTTCAGTTTGATTTGTATGATCCAGTCTACCATTAATGAGAACATAAATCCTTCCATTCTTAAAGTTATTTTTTTCTTTTAATTGTGGTTAAATACACATTACAATAAATTTATCATTTAAACCAGGGGTGTCTAAACTTTTGGCTTCCCTGGGCCACATTGGAAGAAGAACTGTCTTGGGCCACAGAGTAAAATACTCTAACACTAATGATAACTGATGAGCTAAAAAAAAAAGTCATAAAACATTCTCATAATATCTTAAGAAAGTTTATGAATTTGTGCCAGCATTCAAAAGTGTCCTGAGCCTCATGAAGCTCATGGGCCTTGGGTTGGACAAGCTTGATTTAAACCAGACTAAAGTGTACAATTTAGTGATATTGTTGTACAACCATCACCACTATCTAGCTCCAGCACATTTACAACACTTCAAAAAAGACCCCTTAGATCCATTAAACAGTACCCCCACCACCCCCCATTCTCTTTCCCCACAGCCCCTGGCAACCTCTAATCTGCTTTATGTCTCTATGGATTTACTTATTCTGGACATTTCATATAAATGAAGTCACATAATATAAGCCCTTTTGTGTCTACCATTCTTAAAATGTTTGCAAGGTCATAGATCTTTGTATGTGGTGTTTTCTTTGTTTTCTAAATATACCACAGTTACTGTTTTCATTTCCTCTTTGACACAGAAGGCATTTGGAAGAGTGTTCTAATTTTTGTTCTATTTTTATTATTGTCAGTTTGGTATGCTGTAGTCAGAAATGTAACTCATTCTATTTCCATTTTTTATAAATCATTTTCTTTGTACCCTATTATACTATCAAATTTTGTAAATCTCTCATGGGGCCTGCAAATAAGATATAGTCTCGGTATTCAAGATATATACATATACATTTTTATATATACTCTTATTTACCTGTTGAGCCAACTAGTTATCTACCTATTATCAATCATTAAATATATTATTCAAAATCTCAGAATCAACTTTATTTTTTTTTCTATCTGATTTGTCAAGGTCTAAGAGAGAAGAGTTAAAACACCTTATTACAATTTTATTTCTATATTTCAGAATTGCATTCTGTAAATTAATCCTTATAATTTTTATACTTTTACTTTATATGTTTAAATGCTATTATTTATTACAATTTTTCTTTATGATAAATTCAACCTAGTCAGTTTGAAGACCTAAATGGCTTTATTAAGCAATTCATGAATTGGGCAGCATCCAATCTAGCAACTAAAAAGGCACTCCAAGGAGTTACACAAAATTGAAGGATTTGATAGGAAGAGGGTGGGGCGAGGGGGCTATTAGGGAAAGGAAAAGGGTTGTTTTGAGGCTGGGACATCTTTTCTGTAGGGGCAGAGAAGGGGAAGCGTTTTTATTATGGAGACTGCCCCTTTTTATACATGGGGGATGGAGAGGCCTCATCTGACAGATAACCTTAATGGTCATGTACCAAAATATTCCATACTAGTTGATTAAGATTATGTTTCAGAGAGAAGTTGAAACTGAAATTATATCAGGTATTAAATTTAGGTTTGGTATCAAGGGCTAAGCATGAGTGATGCCATTTTGGGCCTTTTTCTTTCTTTCTTTCTTTAGTAGCTTGAATTCAGCTTGTTATTAACAGAACTCTCCCTACTTTTTGTTTGTATTTGCCTGTAATACGTTTGTTCCTCTGTTAATTTCAGCTTTTTTTTTTGTTCCTTCGTTTGATGTATATGAGGACTGTCTGGAAAGTATCCAGCCATGTAACCATTCTCATTGGATATTTTCCAGACAGCCCTAGTATTTGTTGTTGATAACATATAACTGGCTTTCATTTTCTTTAAAAAAATGAGTTTATATTAGTCTTATTCATTCCTATATCAGATGGGGTTAGTCTGCTTCTTCCCATTTTGTACTCTCTGCTTTTATGCTTCTGTGTGGTCTATTTTTATTTATTGTTTTCTGGCAATTTGGAAGGCAGTCAGACCTTTTTAGTTCTTTTGGTGGTTACTTCTGTAATTTTAAATACTATGTTTAACCAATATTTCTTGAGTCATCATCTTCAGAAAAGAAAATATCATTTACACTCTCCTAAGAAAAATAAGGACATTAGTGATTTAAAAACAATCTTCCTTGCAGTTGCTATGGAAAACAATAAGGCAATTCTTCAAAAAACAACAACAAAAACAACAACAAAAAACAACTGAAGAATTATCACATGACCCAGCAATCCCACTTCTGGGTATATATCCAGAAGAAGTGAAAGCAGGGACTGGAAGAGATAGTTGTATATTTATGCTCATAGCAGCATTATTCACAATAGCCAAAAGGTGGAAGCAGCCCAAGTATCTATCAACAGATAAATGGATAAACAAAATGTGTGACTTGATTATTATTCAGTCTTAAAAATGAAGGAAATTCTGACACATGGTACAACATGGATGAACCTTGAAGACAGTATGCTAAATGAAAGAAGCCAGTCACAAAAGGGCAAATACTGTATGATTCCTCTTATATGAGATTTCTAAAGTAGTCAAATACATAGAGACAGAAAATAGAGTGGTCATTGCCAGGGGCTGAGGGAAGATGGAATGGAGCATTACGGAGTATTTAATGGGAACAAAGTTGCATTTGGGAAGATGAAAAAGTTCTGGAGATAGCTTGTGATGATAATTGTACAATGTGAATGTATTTAATGCCACAGAATTGTACATTTAAAAATGGTTAATTTTATCTTATGTATATTTTACCATAATAAAAACAAACAAACAAACAAACAAACATCAACCTCTTTTCTCTCACATCTTCTGTTTTAATGACAATTTTGGTATGTCCCCCCATGACCTATTATCAACAATGAACAAAAAATAAAAAATTTGTAGGTTGATTTTTCAAAATAAGTATAATAGTTGTATTATTTTCCTGATAAACAAAATCACTACAGTTATATGTCCTTAACTATAGATTTAAATAGATTTAATGCTTAGCATCAGTCTTTCTCTACCTACAGTTTCTTCCTATAAAAAAATCTTTTTTTAATTGTTTTTGACAGAGAGAGACAGAGACAGAGAGAAGGGGGAGGGCCCAGAGCAGTCTCCATAGTTGTACGTCATCAGTTTTGACTTAGGTTTATTCCACATAAGTGGGCGAGGGTCTGCACAGGGTGGGAACCAGGCTGGGGGCCTCCTGCATGGGAAGCACACCCTAGTTCAGCATATGGGTCTGCACAGGCCAAGGCCAGGACTCGATCCTTGGACCCCAGGGCTGCAAGATGAGCGCATAACCTGTTGAGCCATCCTGGCATCCCAATGTAAGATCTTAATATGAATTCATGTTTGGATGGTTTTTATCATGTCTTCAAATAGAGTGATAGATTTCCTGATGACAGAATGAACAATAACACTGTTACTTCTTGTGTGATCTCTTTGGGGAGCCCCTTCTGGCCTGGGGTTGGGAACAGCTTCCCTGCTGCTGCTAGCTCTGGGGTGCAGCACCCACCATCCCTTTTTGATTTTCCTCAGTTTTTGCCTCCATGTTGTCACTAGTCCCTTCATTCAACTCTCCTCAGTTACCCAGCTTAAGGGTGGCTTCTGTTTCCAGTGGGAGACTCTGGCTGATGCAGCCTCTGCCTCTTCTGTTCATGTGCCCCTTGCCTCCTACCTCATCTCCTTTCTCATTCACCATCCCTCATTTCGACCCCTCCCTATGCTCCAGCCTTTCTCCTGCCCCCTTTTGCAGCTAGGTGACAGGCAAGTATGTAGGTTAGCACATCTTGCTCCTCATCTGGTCTGTGGTTGCCCTTGTCCCTGGGTGGTCAAGAACAGAGTATTCCTTCTTTCTGCACTGCTCAAGATTCTGGCTGATGTTCAGAATGTGCGGCCCATCACCCAGCCCCGGCAGCCCAACCAAGCTCACAGTGCTGTCCTATGCTTTCTTTCTTAGAGAAAACCCATTTTATTTCCTAGTCTGACATCTTGCAGGTGGGGGTGGTGTGGCTGAGACCAAATCTGTTACATCAGTGTCTACATGGAGCACTAGCCTGTTCAGGCCAAGGCATTATGAGTTGCATTTTTATTGCTTTCTCAATCTTTGTGTGCAGATTTTATTGTGCTAGGAGCTTAAATTGCAATAAACAAGGAGAAAAAAAAATTTTTTTTTAAGTTACTCTGGCTAAAGACTTCAGTCTAAAAATCCTTAACAGACCCTTGTAAGTCTTGTTGCTGGGAAGTATTTGTCCAACAGACCTGGAATAGTTTTAAAAAGGAGGAGTGGGGGTTTGGTTAACATTAAAGAAACACAAAGATTTTTCATCTGGCCCTGGAAGAGACCAGAGCTGCAGAGGGAAGAAGAAAAGAAAGAGGGGATTGAGCATTTTTGCAAACAAATGATAAAACTGCCTTTTAAAGAAGTGGGGGTGGGGGACTCCTTGTCCAAACAAGACATTTGCCAGGGTAGGAAATCACTTCTGCAATTGTTTACAATGCTCAGGCAGCCCGTCCAAAGTCAACGTGGCCTGGGAGCGTTGCCCTGGGGCCTCCTGCTCTTTGCCAGCTGCCTGCCAGCTTCAGGCTCAGCTATTTCTGGGACTTAGTTCCCTCCCTTGAAAAACAAACTGTGACCCTCACTGTCATCCCCAATAAAACCTCTAGTTTTTGCAGCCTTAATCATGTTTTCCAGAAGAGTTGTCCAACTGGGGGCCTGGATGCAAAGTGCTGGGCTGGGGTGAGCCAGTTTGTGGGGGAGGGGAACCTTTTATTTGCAAGGTGCCAAGGTGGAAATTTCCACTGCTCTCCAAGATGGCTTCACCTGTGGCCAAGGAAACCTATTCTGTCTTCAAAGAGGAGACCTCAGTGAATGAATGTCCGGAAATGCATGCCCTTTCCTACAGCTTGTTCCACAAATCCAGAGCAAAGTTTGCTCTTACTAAAAAGCACCATGATTGTTAGCAACAACAATTTACATCTAGATATCATTTTAGTGGAGAAAAGACTTTCACTGCTGTTATCTTATTTGATCTCCACTATGAGAAAGGCATTATTAATCTCATTTGTTTAATTAACCCATCTATTGGTTTCTTGTTTTGTGTTAATAATACAGTCACATGGTCTGAAAGCTTTAAAGTGAAAACAGTCTCCCTTCCATTCTGTTCTATCCTCCCAGGCTCCTCCTGCCCACAGGTAACCACTATGGTTCATTTCGTGTGTGTCTTTATAGAGATGCTTTAGGCAGCTGTAAACATGTTGGAGTGGTACGAGGAGAGTATTGCACTGAGACAGAAGAGTCCCAGGCACTCGTCCTAGCTCTGCCTCTAATTTCTGTGTGACATTGTGCCTGCCACTTTCCCTCCCTAGGTCTCACTTGTGTCATCTGTGAAAATGGCAATACTCATAGCTAACATTCATTAGGCTTATCTGTGCCTGCCACTGTGCTTTGTGTTTTCACATGTATTCATTGAATTAAGCTCACCACAACCCTATCTGGAGGCACTATTAGCCCATTCATTGACAAAACTGAGGTACAGAGAAGTTAAATAACTTGCCCACAGCCTAGTGAATTTGAAGAAGAGCGTGAAGCTTATGAAGCTCAGCATTTTAACCTTAGAGCTCATAGCCACTTAAACCACTGTGCTATTATACTCATACTAATTGGTGATATTGATAATACTGAAGGATGGCTTAAATCAGGAAGCTGACCCAGAATGGTTCCTCTCAAGTCTGATATCTATGGTCCTGTGTCCAGTTCCTGTGAATCTCTGGCCAGGCAGCTCTGACTCACTCAGCCCCATTTAGATGGGATGGTGGACAGCAGGCAAAGAACAGGAGACAGCAGGGCAAAGCGCATTCATGAACCCCGATGCCAGCCCAGTGCCTCCTCCTCTGTCTCTCCACGGGCATTAGGACAACTCCTTAAAGACAACAGTTCTAAATTTTTATTGAAAGTAGTAATGCACATAATTTAAAAAGTCAATAGTATTCAGAGGCTCATAACAAAAAGCATCCCAGAACAACCACTTGTAACCCTGTTGTCTACTTCTTTATGTATTTATCTCCATTATTCCAAATCAGGGGTTTACTTTTTCTGTAAAAGGGCAAAAGTATTCTACAAAGGGCTACATAGTAAATATCTTCAGTTTTATGGGTCATATAGTCTTTGTAGCAATACTCAGTTCAGCTTGTAGCTAGAAAATCGCCATAGGCAAAAGGTAAATGAATGGGAGTGGACATGTCCTAATGCAACTTTATTACAAAAGCAAATTTATTTTCAAAAACAGATGTGGCCTGTGGGATATAGTCTATTGACACCTGTTCTAATTGTTTTAAACTCCTATTTCTTAATTTCCTTAATTTTCAATTTTAGGCATCATTTATTAATTTCCTATTATGCTAGATTAAAATTTACTTTTCTCAAACAGCTCCCCTCTCTGCAGTTGCTTATCTTCCTAAATCATCAAAGGGTTATATTGTCAGTTAAATCAATATTTAATATTTGCATTATTGTGACTCAGTAAATACTGTTCCCTGTTGGGTCAAGTAGTATACCATGTGACATTTCCTTTCTCATACAACTTTTGTTTTTATCTGTAGTTGATAACTCTCATTCTCTTTTTATTTTGCATAGTTTCTTTGACCTTCAACAGTCTCTCATACAGTTTTCTACAAGGTTAAACAGATAGTGTATCAGTGCCTTTTATTTTTTCTTGAAGTGCCCTTGTTTTACTGGAGCCTCGGTCCTAGAGCCTGCCAGCCTCATGCTCCAATATAGACTGGGTACTCCATGGGCTTGGGCTCAGCTCTTAGGCTAGGACTTCCTTTTTCCTAGGAAGAAAGGAGAAATCCATCTGACCTGTTTTCTGTGTTAGATCTCTACCCAGATATCACGCCTTCTCTGTCATCCTCATTTTGCTGGAGGGTATGCTCTATCTAGTAGCTTCCTGAGAAAGAGTGCATGGGATGTAACATTTTGAAATTTGGTATATCTGAAAATAGCTTTAACCTACCATCCCACTTGAAAGTTTTGCAGGGTATAGAATTCTAGACTGCAAATCATTTTTTTTCCCTCAATATTTTTGAGGCATACAGGTTGTGAGAAAAGTCTGATATATTTTTGATTCTTGGTTCTTTGTATGCAATCTGTTTTGTCTTTTCTAGAAGTTTTTATGCTCTTTTTTTTATTCCTAATGTTCTGAAATTTCACCATGATGAGCCTTGGCAAGGCTCAATTGCTAGTCATTGTCCCAGGTACTCAGTGGACCATTTTAGTTTGGACATTCATGTCCTTCAGTTCTGAGAAATTTCTTTGTAATTTTTTTTCATAATTTCCTTTCCTCCATTTTCTCAGTTCTTTCTTTCTGAAACTCCAGTTCACTGGTTGCTAGACCTCTTGTTTTGATCCCTTAATTACATTTTTTTTTTCTTCTATTTTCTGCCTTCATCTCTTTTATTTACTTGGTTGGAGTAATTTCCTAGACTGTGTCTTCCAACATGTCTGTCTAAATTATTTTTATTCTATCTACCATATTTTTGATTTTTCAAAGCACTATCTTGTTCTCTGTTGCTTTTTATAGCATTATGTTCTTTTTTACATGTTCACAATGTCTTCTCTTACTCTTCTTACGATTTTAAGAATGGATGGGGCTTTTTTATTTGTAAGTTCTATTCTGTTCACTGCATTGTCCTTTTTCTCTTTCTCTCCGAGTTTCTATTTTCTGTTTGTTTTATTCTGTCTTTAGTGTTGAAGATTCTTTGTCTATTCTTATTAAAGAATGAGACACTGAAAAGCTTTAGGGAAATTCTGTATTTACAGTGAGACAGCAGAGGGACTTTTGGGCCCAGGCTGAAGGAATGCTGGATGACCAGGAGGAACACCAGAAAACTGACCACAAGAATGCTGCCACCCCATCAGCCCTTACACAAAAATGCAGAAATAGCTGATCATTATCTCCTTTTGTTCAAACCACTGTTCAGCATGCACAGCTGATCAAGGTTTGACTGCTATTTGACCTGCTGGGGTGGTGATAATGAGCAGTCCACTATACTGACCCCACAGCACAGGCATGAATGTAGTTACCCGGCAACACAGCTAGTAAAGAAAGCCCGCCTTTTTAAAAAGCCCACCACTTTCAAAAAGCACACCTTTCCCCGCAAACCCACTTTGTTGCCAGTTTGTAAAAGCAGCTAAGCAGAGCCAGCCCCCAAGTCAATTCAGAGGACCTCCCTGTCCTCTGTGCTGCTTCCCTTGTGCTGAAGCATAAGCTTAATAAAATTTGTCTGGAAATTTTTCTGAGGTTTCCTCTCGATTTCTATCTTGGGAAACCCAAGAACCTCAAAGCAGGAAATAATAGAGAGGTTGGTCAACTGGTGATAGAGCAGGGAGAGTATTTGGGGGAGGAAACCCCTAAGTGTCATTATCAACTAAGCCTCTTGTTTTTAGCCTCCTAGTCACTGTCTGAATTTACCTAGTGCTCCAGTTACAGAACTTTTCTGGGTTTTTTCAGGGTGAACTGGCTTGCTTCTCATGGTATCACCAATATAATCTCCTGAGAGTCTGTTTCTACTCTGATAAGACAAACTAGATCTCTCTTTCAGCTTTTTCTTCTCTCAACATGAGGACAACTTATTGTTTCCATTCTTTTTTTTTTTTAAGATTTATTTTTAATGCTTTTGACAGAGAGAGAGATACAGAGACAGAGGCAGAAGGGGGAGGGCCCAGAGCAGCCTCCATAGTTGCACATCACTGGTTTTTCCACGTAGTTTCATTCCACAGGTGGGCACGGGGCTGCAAAGGGCAGGAACTGGGCTGGGGTCTCGCCCCAGTGAGAACTGAACTGGGGTCACTCCCCAGTTCATCATATGGGTCCACACGGGCCAGGACCGGGATTCGATCCTCAGTCCCCGGGGCTGCAAAGTGAGCACCTAACCCACTGAGCCATCCCAGTTTCCCCTGTTTCCATTCTTATACTCTTGTCCTTGTGGGCTTAGAGTTTGCTCGTATTACAATGCCCCTTAACTGGTCCATTGCCTTCTATCCTTGTCCCTTTATGGTCTATATCTATACACAAGCAAGAATGTCCTTTAAACATCTATGTCACAATACCAGAATGTAAACATTTTATAGAACACTGTCCTAACCTCTTTGATAGTCAAAGCATAATACAAAAAGGGGCATGGAGGATGGGGTGAGAGGCTGTCCTAGATTTTGAAAATATTTAGGAGACATGCTAAAAGTTGCAATGTGTGGTCCTGAGTTAAACAACTGTAAAAAGACATTTTAGGACAATTGGGAAAATTTGAATATAGCTATGAATCATTCATTTTGCTAGTAATGAACAAGGTATCATAATTCTGTAGGAAATGTCTTTATTTTCTAGAAATGTATATTTAATTATGGTGAACTATAATGTCTGAAAATTTGCTTTTAAAAACTCAGCAAAAAAACAACAAAGGTTGAAGCGAACATGGCAAAATGTTAATAATTAACTCTGGGTGGTAAGTATGCATTCCACTACTTTCCCTACTTTTACATACGTTTGACATTTAAAAAGGGGGGAGGGGGGAAGGAGTAATATTATGCTATTCAAGGCTTTCCATGGCTTTCCAACTTCTTAAAGTAAAACCCGAAGCTCTTACTATGATCTTCAAAGCCCTGCAGAATCTAGCCCCAGCTGCCCCTGAATGCCTCCCTAGCTTCTTTGCTGTTCCTACCAAGCACATCACTGTTGGGAGGCTGGGGTATCTCAGCAGGTTGAGTGCTTGCCTCACAATTGTGAGGGCGGGGTTTTGATTCCTGGCCCCAACCCCACATGCTGAAATGCAGTGTAACTGGTAACTGCCAGGATGGCTTGTTGGAAGGTGCTCACCTCCCAGGCAGGAGGCCCTGGGTTCAGTTCCCACCCTGAACAGCCTCACATCCACCTATGTGGAATGAAACCATGTCACAACTAATGATGTATAACTGTGGAGACTGCTCTGGGCCCTCCCTCTTCTCTTTCTCTCTCTGTCTCTCTGTCTCTCTCTCACCTTCTCTCAAAAACAATAAAATAGGGGAAGCTGGGATGGCTCAGCGGGTTAAGTGCTTGCTTTGCAGCCACAGAGACCAGGGATCGAATCCCAGCTCCGGCCCATGCAGACCCACATGCTGCACTGGGGTGTGCCCCCAGTTCAGTTCTTGCCGGGGCCTATGTGGGAGCCCCCGGCCCAGTTCCTGCCCTGCGCAGCCCTGTGCCCGCCTGTGGAGTGAAACTATATGGAAAACTAATGCTGTCAACTATGGAGACTGCTCTGGGCCCTCCCCCTTCTCTCTGTCTCTCTGTCTGTCAAAAACCAATAAAAAGAAAAAAAAAAATTAAAAAAAAACCAAACAATAAAATAAATCTTAAAAAAAAAAAAGAAGAACATCACTGCTGCCTCAGGCTCATCTAAGGTGACCAGACGTCCCGCTTTTGGCGGGACAGTCCCAATTTTTAACAATTTATCCTGCGTCCCGTGGCATTTTAAAAAAGTCTCAATTTTTGGAAAGAATGCACGACAAGCTAGGGAACGGCGGGAGATAGACCCAATTTTTAATCAAGAACCCCCTCCCCCCTGGTCAATGGTGTCCCACTTTACCAATGTTAAAATCTGGTCACCTTAGCTCATCACATTTACTGTTGCCTCTGCCCTGGCACAGTCTCCCTGTCCCCCCATTCAAGACTCTGCTTCAATGTCAGCCAATCAGAAAGGCCTTTCTTGTCTTCAATAACATTTCCTGTTTTCCATGGCATTTTTTATCCCCTTTTTCCTGCTTTTGTTTCTTTATAGCATTTGTTATCACCTGCCTTTTTATTCTCACTGTGGTAAAAATGTACATGACATGAAATTCACCATTTTAACCATTTTAAAGTATTCAATTCAGTGTCATTAAGTACATTCACGTTGTGCAACCATCACCACCATCCTTCTCTAGAACGTTTTCATCTTCCCCAGTTGAAATTCTGTCCTCATTAGGCACTAACTCTCCATTCCTCCTCCCCCTAAACCCTACTAACTACCATTGTACTTTCTGTCTTTATGAATTTGACTACTCTAGATATGTACCTCACGGATGTGCAATCATAAAGTCTTTGCCCTTTTGTGACTGCCTTATTTCACTTAAGATAATGTCCTCAAGGTTTATTCTTGCTGTAATATATCAAAATCTCATATCGTTTGCCATTTTTTATATTTATTTGTTAATTTTCTTCTTCTTATTATTATTATCCCCCTTCCCCTCTCTACTCTCTACTAGAAGGTAAGGTCCTTGAGGGCAAGAGCTTTGTCTGTTTTGCTCCATCTTATCCTCGTCAGAAAGGCCAAACCTGTAGAGAATTTTTATGAGTTTATTTGAGCTAAACTGACAACATATGCCAGGAAGCAAGAGTGATGGTGTGGATATGTGGATTTATTGTTTTGTTTTATTTTTTTTTCCCCCCACCCAACATTTACTCACCTTTTTTCTTTCTTTTTAAATTTTTTTAAAGATTTATTGTTTTTGACAGAGGCAGAGAGAGACAATGACAGAGAGAGACAGAGAGAAGGGGGAGGGCCCAGAGCAGTCTTCATAGTTGAACTTCATCAGTTTTCAACATGGTTTTGTTTTACACAGGTGGGCTAGGGCTGTGCAGGGCAGAAACTGGGCTGGGGGCCTCCTGCATGGGAGGCATGCCCCCTCAAGCCAGGGGCCAAACCGGGGGTGGGGGGGAGAACCAAATGGGGGCCTCCCTCATGGGAAGTACACCCCAGTTCAGCACATGGGTCCACACAGGCTGGGGCCGGGATTCGATCCTCTGTCCCCAGGGCTGCAAAGCAAGAGCTCAACCGGCTGAGCCATCCCCGCTTCCCCTACTCTCCTTTTTTCTGATCATAGCAATGGGATTTTTCTTTGGCCAATTTTTTTTTCCCCACAGAGTCAATGTGATTCTGGAAGCTCCATTTGAACCTCTGGCTTCAAGGAAACACAAGCAACTCAGGCCTGCCAGTAAGTCCCAGGCCTAGGACTTCTGTTACAGTCATGGGGAAGGAAATATAGCCATTCCATTGAGACTACAAAACTGGGAGGTTAGCCTAGAGCAGGGGTGGCGAACCTTTTGGCGATTGAGTGCCAAAGTTTATGAAATAAGAGTATACTTGCTTGACTCGTGTGCCAACCCATCGAGTGAGATAGAGGTATTGATTATTTTTATGTCTATAAGAGGCATAGGATGTTTTTATAACAAAAAACAATAATTTTTTAAATGGTATTCACAATTATTTGTTTTGAAGTTTAAATATTTTATTAGAGTGCATAACAAAGGTAATTATATAAATTAAATACCATAGAAAATCTCTATCAGTCATTTATTACATTTTTATTTGGTGTAGCATAACATGATATTATAATATATATTTTATTTGTTTATTTATTTTGACAGAGGAAAGAGAGAGAGAGAGATACAGAGACAGAGAGAGAACTGAACTAGGGGAGCTCCCAGTTCAGCATATGGTTCCGCACGGGCCGGGGCTGGGATTCGATCCTCAGTCCCCGGTGCTGCAAAGTGAGCGCCTAACCCACTGAGCCATCCCGGCTTCCCCAACATGATATTATAATAAAATTATAACTTATATGAAACAAAAAGGAAAAAAACATGTGACAGAATTAAATTATAATAATAAACATTAGTCATCAAATGCATGGAGTACCCATGAAAATTAAAGAATCCTCTATCATTGTTAGTGTGATTTCTGTTGTGCAGAAGAAGACAGATGAATCACATCAGGATTCTATTTTGTTGTTTTTAACATTACACAAGCTGCACTTGCTGCAATTACAAGTTGTTCACATGTTTCAGGTGTGACAGCAACGGGAGAGTAGAATACTCGAAAAATTTGACTCAATAGCCCAAATACATTTTCCGTTACTCTGTGAGCACGAGTTAACCTGTGGTTGAAGATGACTTTGGATTTTTCTCCTCGAGCTGTTATTTTACAGTATAGTTTCATGCCATGTTTGTGTAATCTGAAAGCTTCATCTCCAACTATAACATAGGGCACTACTTTATTCGAACCAGGAGGTCTCTTATCTGGAGGAAATATATTTCCCGAAAGCACTTGTTTCCCCATGACAGACTTCACAAAAATTCCACTGTCCCCCTCTTTTCCATATGACCCAACATCTACCGTATCTATTGCTATAAATTTACAGTTGGCATCAACCAAAGCAAGTAATAGAACAGAAAAGTACTCCTTATAATTAAAAAACATATACGGCGCTCTTGTTTGTCTTCCCATCTGCAACTTAGTCAGATCAATTTTAGTTGTTATTTGGACCCTGTAATCTAAACTCACTGTGAAATTGCCCTTAGTGCCCTCCCAGCTCCGCGTGCTGAAATAATTGCTCCGCGTGCCACTTCGGGCACACGTGCCATAGGTTCGCCACCCCCGACCTAGAGTATTGAAAACTTATGTTTCAGAATGGCAACAATGCAAAAGAAAGCAGAATTAAGAAATGGATAAAATGGGGTTGCTGGGATAGCTCAGGGGTTAAGTGCTTGCCTTGCAATCATGACGTCTGGGGTTCAATTCCCAGCCCTGGCCCGTGCAAACCCCATATGCTGAACTGTGGAGCAACTGGTAACTGCTGGTTTGGGATGGGACGACCCTGGATTGCTTCCCATCCCGTGCTGCTCCACATCCACCTGTATGGAATGAAACCATGTCACAACTAATGACGTACAACTATGGAGACTGCTCTGGGCCCTCTCCCCCTTTTCTCTCTCTCTCTCTCACTCTCTCATCTTCTCTCAAAACAATAAAAGAAAAATAAAAAAGAAATAGACAAAATGAAACTGAGTCCTAATAACATTGTTTGAGCTCTTGGATCCAGCCATGCCTGAAGTAAAAAATCCATATCCTGGAATTTCCAGCTTCCTGAGCCAATCAATGCACAACTTCTTCCACATTATTTGCCTACTAGTTGTACTTTGATTTAAATTGGAAATCTATCTCCTGCTACCAAAAGACTCCTAACCAATATAAGAAAGATGAACAAAATGAAAAGTGGGCAGAGAGAAGCTTCTTGTAGGATTAGGAAACTCAGAGCTATTATCCAGGAAAAGGTTAAAGGACCTGGGGTTTTTACTCCAAGGCAGGGGTGTCCAACATTTTGGCTTCCCTGGGCCACATTGGAAGAAGAATTGTCTTGGGCCACACATAAAATACACTAACACTAAGGATAACTGATGAGCTAAAAAAAAAAAAAATTGCAAAAGAAACTCATAATATATTAAGAAAGTTTACAAATTTGTGTTGATTGCATTCAAAGCCTGGGCTGCATGCAGCCCACAGGCCACAGGTTGTGCAAGTTGCCCTAAGGAACAGGAGCCTCTGGAAGACCGGGCTATATTTTTAAGCATGGAAAGCTACAAAGAGCTGCCAGAGAAATGGGAGAGGAATTAGATGTGCTTAAGATAATTCAAGAGGAAATATCAGGACCAATAGCTGAATGTTTTTTTGGGAAAAAGATGTCAGTTCAGTTCAAAGAAAACTGTCTAGGCCTCAGGAGCAGCCAGACCAGAGGTACCATGGTAAGTTGAGAGTAAATGAGTCCAAAGGTGGGGTGTGTACAGTAAGGAAAAAAGGGACAACCTTGTGTGGGACTCATTCTAGTTAACACTTAAATTCCCTCTAGTCCGGAATTGGGAACTCTCTGCCTGTGCTGACCAGTGCAGACAGAGAATAAGTTTGTTACATGAAAATAGTAAACACATGGCCCCTTCTCCTTGCTATTGTCCCCAATATCCATGTCCCAGAAGTTAATTATAATTACACAATGAACATAGAATGAAAGTAATGTTGGCCCACGGGTAATAAGAGAAGTGGGTTTTTCCAAGGACTTTGAAGGAAGTTTTTCTTCTTAGATTATTCTTTTTTGTAACAATAACTGAAACCAAAACATGCGCTTTGGTTTTTAATTTGAAGAATCTGGGTTATAGCCCTGGAGACATTCTGGATGGTAACTGCAACATAGTCTTAAAATAAAAGATGCTCCCAATATGCTACTATCCTGGGACCCCACACTATTCTTACCTGCCTGTCTCCTCTGGTCCTGCAGACCTTGCTTTTGGAGCAGCACCCAGCCTTCAGAGAGTGTTTCTGGATAAGAAGAAAAGCTATAAAGACAAAGAAAATACATCTGTCTAGCATCATTATGGTGTGGCAGGAAGAGTTTGGTCTTTGGATTCAGTCAGAATTTGATTTGAATTCTGACTCTACCTTAGATCAGACACTTTGTATCCCAGAATCTTAATTTTCTCACTTATAAAAGGAGGGTGCTGATGCTTTCTTTCTTTCTTTCTTTCTTTCCTTTCATTTACTTTTATTGTTGTTTTTGTTTTTGACAGAGAGAGACAGAGAGAAAGGGAAGGGCCCAGAGCAGTCTCCATAGTTGACAGCATTAGTTTTCCATATAGTTTCACTCCACAGGTGGGCACAGGGCTGCACAGGGCAGGAACTGGGCTGGGAGCCTCCCAAATGGACCCTGGCAAGAACTGAACTGGGGGCACACCCCAGTTCAGCATATAGGCCCACCTGGGCCAGGGCCGGGATTCAATCCTTAGGCTCTGGGTCTGCAAAGCGAGCACTCAACCTACTGAGCCATCCCAGCTTCCTCTGATGCTTTCTTAATGGGAGTATTTTAAGGATTAAAGATGGTGTTATAGAAGTATAGAAGATGGATGGTAATTGAAAGAATGAAAAAGAAAATACAGGGTCCAGCAGAAATAACACTCCTCTTTTATGGGCTGATAATCTATACCAAATCTTTTGTTACAAAGTCATCAGTATGTAATTCTGTAACATAACAATATCATACTTAAGCACACTATATGACATTTTAGGTGAAATGTTCCAATTGCTGTCCATCTTGTATGAGACATTCACATACCCTACCAACCACACTCAAGCAAGCCTTACGACATAATTAGATGGTAATGTCAGCGAATTTGTCCTGAATTCTGCCTCGTAGTTCATCAATGTTGAAGGGTTTAGTCTTTTTTTTTTTAATATATTTTTATTTATTTATTTATTTTTGACAGAGAGAGAGAGAGAGAGAGAGAGAGAGAGAGATACAGATACAGAGAGAGAACTGAACTGGGGGAGCTCCCAGTTCAGCATATGGTTCCGCACGGGCCGGGGCCGGGATTTGATCCTCAGTCCCCGGTGCTGCAAAGTGAGCTCTTAACCCACTGAGCCATCCCGGCTTCCCCTAAAATTGTTGTGTTGTTTTTTTTTTATATATATTTATTTATTTACTTATTTTTGAGAGAGAGAGAGCGAGAGAGAGAGCGATTCAGAGACAGAGAGAGAACTGAACTGGGGGAGCTCCCAGTTCAGTATATGGTTCCACACGGGCCGGGGCCAGGATTCGATCCTCGGTCCCAGGCGCTGCAAAGTGAACGCTTAACCCATTGAGCCATCCCGGCTTCCCCTAGGGTTTAGTCTTATATACAACGTCTTTAAGGCCACCCACAAAAAGAAATTGGGAGGAGTTAAGTCCAGGGATTGATGGGGCCACTCCAGTGGCGCTCGTGACCTTATCCATCTCCCTTCAAAATGCATGTCCAACCATTCTCTGACACACAACACATAAGGCGGTGTTGCGCCATCCTGCTGAAAGTAAACTCCAAAGTCATGTTCAACTCTAGGCCATAATTCTATTTGTAGGACATGTAGGTACTTATTCTGATCGACAGAGCCTTCAAAGAACACTGGCCCAATTGTACCTGTGACTGATACCACTGCCCAAACTGTTACCCCTGGCAAGTTTATGTCTTTCTAAGGTAACATGTGGATTCACATCACTCTGATACATACAATTGTGGCAATTGATATGGCCGTTCAATTTGAGCATAGCCTCATCTGACCACCATGAAAAGTTCTCATTCTCACATAATTTGGCCAAAAATCTTTCACAAAATTCTATCCTTCTGTCTGAATCTCCATCATGTAAGGACTGTAGCAAACGTGGTATGTATGGCTTCATTTCCATTTTGCACAGCAACCTTTGAAACATTTCTGTCACTAATACCAAGTTCCCCTGACAGGTGCTTACTGGATTTTTGAGGGCCTTGTAACAACGATGCCTGTAATTCAGCAGCCTTTTCTTCGGTCATTGCTGAAACACGTCTTCCTGATCTTTTGGCATCATGCGCGCTGCCATTTGCCTCAAACTTTCTGCTCAGACTGTGATGTTATGACTCTGTACAAGGTGGGTGCCAAATTCTTCATATAACAACCGAGCAGTTGCTACTCCATTGTACAGGTTTGGATAGTTCAGCTTCACTGCTGTCACTTGCTGTTCCCTTGTCAGTCAATGGGCCATTTTACTTTGGGGAACCTGGAACACAAAGGTTACTAAAGTTACTAAGACAACACTTCCATGTATACTATACTACTTAAAAAAGGGCATTACTTTTGCTGGACATTGTATTTAAATATTAGTAATAATTGCTAGAAGACCAAATAGCCTTCAAAACCCTTAAATGGTTGATTTTCAGGAACAAGGAGAGGCTCATGAGAAAGAGAGAAAGAGAATTTTTTTTTTTGAGAAGTCAAGAAGAATGTGAAGAATAGTTAGAGATTTTCAAAGCTTTGTGCAGGACAGTCTGATACTTTTCTATCCAAATCTGTCTTCCTTCCTTCCTTCCTGGGCAATTAGCTAGATTATATTTTCTAGCCCCCCCTCCCACCCACCCTGCAGTTAAGGGTGGCCATGTGATCAAATTCTCTCCAGTGGAGTATGAGTGGAAATGATATGTATTCATGATTAATATAATAAACACGTCTCCTCCTCTTTTCCCTTCTCACCAGCTGCAAAACAGATGCGGCTGCAAAACCAGCTTCAATCATGCAGATCATAAATGGGCTCTGGAGACAGCAGAGCCACAACTTGGAAAAAACCTGGGTCTTGAGGAAGAAACTTCCCTCTACCCTTCAAGGTGCTTTTAGCTGGTCTGATAATTAAATCTTCATGAGATAAATTAACAAGAGAAAATAACCAAACTTAATTTCATACGTAGGCATGGGAATGTCACATAAAGAGAAAGTCAGAGACCTCACATGCACGAGAGATACAAAGAGGGAAAGGGAAAATGAAGTATATATGACATTCTGAGCTAAGGATCACCTTGGGGCTTAAGAGAAGAAGAATGTCATTTGCAGGATGATACCAACAGCAGGTGTTCAGTAATTAGTAGTTTTCCTTGCCACATATTATAGACAGGTCAAAAAGATAGGTTATCTCTGATAATTTCTCATGATGGGTAATGACCCCTAATTTAAATTTTTCTAGGTAGTTAAAGGGGCAAGGAGCAGAAGTTTCTCTTGAGCCCACGGGGTCTTGGTTGACATTAGCTTAAAACAGTCTGCATACCACAAAGGCACATCTTGGGGTGACTCATTCTGAACCCTTACAACAGACTGTGTACAACAGAGCTGCCAGCCATCATGGACTACTCTGTGAGAGAAAAATAAACTCTTTTGCTCCTTAAGTCATGGTTTCATCAGACCTCTTTGTTATAGCAGCAGCACCTTACCCTAACATCTGGTATGAACCATCTTGGGTAGGGCATCCATTTCTCAGAGTTGGTTTTCTTTTAAGAAACAACAAGCAGTTGTGGTACAGTGAGAAAAGCCCTAGACTCAAAGTTAAGCAACTGGGCTACTTAGTGAAAACGATGAACATTTTATGCTTCGCATTATAGTTGACAAAGATTTCCTCTGTGACCTAATTGCCTCATCTGTTAAATGGCAACCACAGAAGTCTGAGGAGTGTTAAGTGAAAGTTTTATAAACTGCCAAATGTTATGTGAATGTGACGGCGTCTCAGCATCCTGGGCAATGCAGGGCACTAGACACGCTCTAGCTCAGCTGAGAGGCTAGCTGGGGTCATCGGAGGAGAAGTCAGGGACAAAAGTGGTTGGAGTCTGCTGCCTGGTCTCTTAGATCAATTGACATGCAGTAGGCCAGTGGTGGGATGTACTCCTAGCCAACTAATTGTACAACTAGGCGGAGTTAGAGCTATAGCAAGAGCCTATATAACCCCTCACATTGTAAAGAACAGTCCTACAGAGGAGCACTGCGTGGAAATAACAGCCGGCAGTTGTGAGACCTCCTTCTGAGATAAATGCTGGGGTTTGGCTCTAAATGCCAACATCCTTAGCTAATCTAAGTAATGCATGAGCAGGAAGAATTTGGTGGCTGGGAGCCCAAGTGCAATTGTATAAAGAACTCTTAAGAGCAGTTAGAAACCTCTGGCCCTAATGCACGATGGGAAATGTAACATTTAATCAAATCTGGAGGGAGAGGGGCTGCCGAGAGGGCTGGGGTGGGGGCTCAGGTCTTGGCAAGAGGCAGGCTGCTAAGGGGCCTCTGGCAGGGTTTCCTCCACACCACAGATGGTTTTCGTCTCTGTGGTTCATCTGTTCTGGGTGATGTTGGCCCCTTCCAAGTCAGGAGTCCCAGATTAGAGGGTCCACCATCTTGTCATTAAAGAGGCCAAGAGGAGCTCAGCCAAAATGTTAGGGGGAAAATGTCTCTCCTATTGAGAAAGGAGGCAGCCTCTTACCTCTGATGGCCCCGTGATTTTTTGAACCGGAAAATCCTTCTAGAGATTGTTTCATGCATTCCCCCACCTCCCCACTCCCCACTCCCCTCTTCAACTTTTCTTTTCTTTTTTTTCTTTTTTATTATTTTATTGGTTTTGACAGAGAGAG